>JAJJWX010003450.1:0-75928 GCA_023529315.1 Papaver bracteatum | reverse complement strand
TTGAGAATATAGTAAGGGCAATATGAATGTGCTCCATAGATTAAAGAGAAAGATATCAAATATCTGGGGATGGTAGCAATAGTAAGATCTCCATTCAGCAAGGTTAAGTATCCTTCATGGCAAGTTTATTTAATGAGCCTAAGCCCCATCCCTCTCGATGCATTATTAACTATCTCTTTGGACAAACCTTTCGTCAAAGGCTATGCGATATACTCCTTGGACTTTATCCAATCAATGGAAATAACGCCGATTGAGATTAGTTATTTTTAGCTTTAGCTATTATAGCTTGGCTAACACAATGTATAGATATAGCTAGAACAGGCCTATGCCAGAGAGGAATATCTTCTAAAAAGCATCTTAGGCACTTGGCCCCCTCTCGTGCTTTATCTAACGCAATACTCTCAGATTCCATAAAGAATTGAGAAATATATGTCTGTTTGGAAATCTTCCAAAAACAAACCCTCATGCTAGAGTGAAAACATATCCACTCGTAGACTTGGACTCCTCTGAGTCAACTATCCAGTTTGCATCACAAAGTCCCTTAAGGACAGCAAGATACCTTTCATAAATCAAACAAAAGGTAATAAAGTATTTTAGGTACCATAATACTCTACTAAGTACATCCCAATGCTCTTTCTCTGGACTACTAGTATATCTACTTAACTTACTCAAAATATAGGTAATGTGTGGACTCTTACAGTTCATTAAATTCATCATACATCCTATAAATATTTGAGTATTCAAGTTAAGATACTCCACTACCCTTATTTTTCTTGAGTCTACAAGAATAATCGTACGGAGTACATGAAGGCTTACAATCGATCGATTGTATCTCTTGAGAACAATTCAACATAATGAGAATGACTAAGACTATAAATGTTTGATTATCTAATCCCATCCCTAAGATTACATCAAAAGGGTCTAAGTCTTTCAAGTCAACGTTCTCATTCAGTGCATGTTTTAGTGGAATTAATCACATCTATGTTTGTATCAAGTATAAGCATATCATCAACATACAAGCATACATCCTTAACAAGTTACTTGTAAATATACTTGTCAGATTCATTAACTTAAATCCATTACATATTATCGCATGATCAAATTTTCCATGTCAATGTTTACATGCTTATTTGGAACCATACAAATATTTGTTCAACTTACAAACTTTGTCTTCCTAACCTTTCACTACAAAGTCCCCAGGTTGGTCTATGTAAATTTCTTTATCTAATTCACAGTTTTAGAAAAGTTGTCTTAACAATCCATCTGATGTATCTCCAAGTTGTTTATGGAAGCAAAAGCAACTAGCATCTCAACGAAGTAATTCTCGTCACAAGTGAATAAGAATTAAAGAAATCTACACCTTCTTTTAGTTTATAGCCTTTATCTACCAACCTAGCCTTATAAACTCCACAATTTCATCTACCTTACGTTTCCTCCTAAAGACACATTTACACTCTATGGTCTTATTCCCTGGAGGTAAACTAGCAAGCTCCCAAGTCTGGTTCTGACGGACTGAGTCCATTTCACTAAATGAATCTTCTTACCAGAATGGGGTTTAAATTAGTAAATGTTATGGCATATTTACGGTCTGGAGCTCGAAAGCTAGGCGTATTATGGATTCAGATCTATAAGAATTTCCTCTTTAACTTTTTTACTTCTCCTAGGATCAAATCAACCATCTTTTCTTTGAAGGTAAATTCGATCGCTGAAAAACATCTAGGGGATCAACAACACATCCCTAAGAAGATACATGTTTTAAAAATAAATAAAATTCAAAGAACATCCCTAACCCATAAAAATATTCACACCAATGTCATAAAAATCACACCAAACTCAAAAATCGTAGAACACACAACCAAAACCTATATGAAGAAGGTACTCAAGAAACCTTATCTAACACCCCCACACTTTGACGATGCATAAGAAGGTTGTCTAAATTTTGATAATCATATGGAGTTTTATATGATCCTTTAAAGGTTACTCTATTCAGATATAAGTTTTAGAAAAAACTCCACTCCCCAACAAGTTAGCTAGTTTTAATCCTGAACTAATCAATATGGCATAAATCATCTCCTTAACGGTTCTTTCTTTATATTTAACTATACCAATATACTATAAAATGAATAAAGGAGTTAGATCTCATGATTAATGCCATTTAACAAGTAAAGTAACTCCTATATGAATTTCATACTTCATCATGTTTAGACCTAACCAATTTAGTGGTAACACCCATTAAGTTTTCAACTAACTTTATACATCTTATGATTCTAAGACATCATCCTTATCCCTAAGCAAGTATATATGACAATAGAACGTATGGTCATCTAAGTAAGTTAAAACCAATTTTTACCACCTTAGAAAGGATTAAAATCAAGTCAATTAGGTCTAACAGGATTAAATTTGTTAAAGGATTTCAAAGAAACATTGGATACTTCACAAGTTTCTTTTTTGTGTTCAAAAAACTAAAACTAAATTTAGGGGTTAGTCATATGTTATCAAGTTAATGCATGGACTTATAAACTAATGGTTCTAAGTCTACCATGCAAACATTCAAAAAACACACAAAAGAAAGCATAAGAACCAACTATGTTCACTTTATCGACATTTTTTTCTTTTTCCCAAGTTTATATGACCCCAAGCGTTATAACCCTTACTAAATAATCGCCTTCCTTGGTTTCAAATAATTTCTACGATTTAATTAAAATTTTAAATCTAAACATCTACAAAGAATGTTGTCTTTACATATGCCCGAATATGGAAACTCCATTCAATGAGAGAGTCTTTACGATACGGTTTAGCTTGACCTTTCCTTTTACGAATCTTGACATGGATGAGTTACTCATATAGAGTCACTCGACATCCCCTATCCTCTCCGATAGGAGGTGAACAGGTCTCTGTTTAACAAAATGTTTAGTGGTTCTAGAGTCCACCCCATTTTCTCACATTGTTATTATAATAACTTCCACATCATGCCACCTAACTCGTCGGTTTGTTTCAACTAAATTAGCATTAACATTCTGTTTATTAAAGTTTTTTATGTTGTCTACAAAAAAAATTGACGTGTGCCAGGAATTTTACAAACATAACAATCACCCTTAATTGAAGTAATGCCAGATTCAGTTTTACGAAACATACCTTTCTTACGAAAATTGCGCTTAGAGTTGCGTTTGATGTTCTTGCCTTTGTAATCTTTTAAAGACTTGTTTTCATCCACATGCGCCTGGTAGCCATGTCCCTTTTCAATTTCATGTCACAATCACTACGGAAAAACATACTTTGACAACCCCACAAGTGTCGTAGTAGACCTACGACGACACTTTTCAATTAGGTTGCGGAAGGGGGGGGGGTTGTAGAAGGTCCCCGATTTACTACGACTTCTAGCTAAGAGTCGTAAACGTAGTTGTGGTTCAAGTTTGGACTACCTTGTGGTTCAGTTGTGATTCTCTTTCGATTTTTTTTGGAAGCCTAACACAACTCTTTATTTATGTTGTAAGACTTGATTTCACAACATTTAATCTGTGTAGTAAAATTCTTTAACACAACTTCTCTAATGGTTAGGAATATCACTATTACTACACTTGTTAGAGTGGTTGAAAAATCTCGCACAACTCTTATTTATATTGTTATACTTTCTTTCACAACCTTTGTTTGGTGTAGTCATAATCTCTAACACAACATCCTTAAGGTTGCAATATTTTAAATAACAACTTCTGTTTTCCGTAGATGAACGTGTAACTACAACTTCAGTTTGGAGTTGTGTGCATAAAACTATTTTGAAAAAAATTAGGCTGAAACCGAATTACCGAAAGTAATTCACATTCATATTGACCTACCAGTGTAACACATTTACATTCATCCAAGTTAACCAGCCACTCCAACTGCATTACCTAGTTAACTTAAAATTACCTTGTATGAAAGTGTGTTGCACAATGAAAAAAAAATGATAGATTCTTTGAACATAACAAAAACTTAGTTATTGACCTCCCTACAAATTTGGCAGTAGCATACACATTCTAGTATGGTAGTCTGGATTACATTGTTGCTGCATACTCTTCTTGGTAAAACCAAACAAAGATTATGAGAAACATAGTGGTAGATGATACCGTAGAGGCAATGGCTTAGACGTGAAGTGTTTTAGGTAGAATACTACATTATAGAAGAACCAAAACAATGTTATATACATTGGTAATACAAAAATGGATCAGGAATGAAGCAAGAAAAATTCATAAAGATAATTCATTACAAGTAGTACAAACCTCATTTATTCAAGTAGGAGTTGAGAACTTTGAGACCACCCAATTTAAGTCCAACACATTCCTCAAAGAACTTACCTCTTGTTCCTTTGGAATTTCAGTTGGGTAATACCTTAGTTCTTAGGCTTACCATACAGAATACCCTTTGGAACTACCTCTTGCGACCACCACTATTAACACGTACACGATAAATTGCATATCCTTGCAAAGTGAGACATCACAAATATATTACAGTTGACAACAAGAAATGTATGCCAGGGTCGAAGAGCAATTAAAAAATGATTTCCATGAATTGGAAATGCTTTATAAACACAAATAATAAAGCAACAATGTACATATGTTTAAGAGACCCCCAATAACATGAATAGGAACAAATAAAAACAAACAAGCATTCTAAATGCTTGCAATGAGACACTTAGCTTTCTCTTTGAACCCATGATGGTTCTAATTAAACAAACATGCTTGCAATGAGACAAAAGAGCATGCCGTTCCACAAAAATTAACTAATAGAGAATACCATATTCGTAATGGCGGAAGCAACCAAAGTGAGTTTATTGGATAACCATACCGAGAAACATTTTACTGCAGGAACAATCGTGAGAGATGTGATTATTGGTGTTTCAGATGGTCTTACTGTTCCCTTTGCTCTTGCTGCTGGTCTCTCTAGTGCTAATGTTGGTTCTTCCATTATTGTCACTGCGGGTCTTGTCGAAGTTGCTGCAGGGGCTATATCTATGGGTCTTGGAGGGTAATGCATCATGAAATTAATGATTTTGGTTTTATTATATATACATTTACGTGTAGTGGAAATTTCATTCCAAAGGATGGCAACTTTAATCGGTATTATTATGTTACAATTCTTAACTTAGACAGTTAAACCTAGTTAAAAATCAGGATCTCCATTAGATTTAGCATCACATTTTACTAATATTTTGAATCAAACCATAAGTTACAGCATACTGTGTGCATCAAATGGACTGAAAACAACAAGTAAAGCTGTGATATAAGACATTTCATTACCTGTTTGGCCTTGTAACCCAAACGCCTGGCCTTATCAGGACGAGTAGGACGGGTAACACGGCAAATCGAAGGATGTTGACGATATTACCAACACCTCACCCTCTGCAAGAACCTCATCGGATTGTGTCTTCCTCCATCACTCTGACACGTACTTGTAAGCACCTGCCAAAAATACCACCACCCTTTACAAACATTAATCCCAAAACCATAATCACAGAAATATAGATAACCTTAATCTCTAAAGCATACTTTAAGGAGATGATACACAAAAATATAGTACAATTTAAAGCAGCAAACCCCTACAATTTTTCTTCAACAAAACTAGAAAAACAAGCACCATTTCTGGATTTTAAATCAAAGAAACACAATGAACTATACAGTACAAAAACCCGAATCCCAAATTCATATTAGGGGTAACCATTCATACAGAGAACAACCGCAGATTACATAGAACGAACAAAACTAAAACCCATAATTCTCTTTCATGAAACAACAACCGCAGCACCATTTCTGGTCATTTCTGGATTCTAAAGAAACTTAAGCAGTATAGAGTACCTACCTTGTTGCTTGTTTGATAATTGTTCTCCCATGTTTATCACTTCCTGCCAATCTACTTTCTCAAGAGAAGAACGAGGTTTACTTTCCAAGACCTTCAGGTAACATTAGCAAACTTCGGGTTGCTTCACTTATCCTTAAAAAGAAGATCTAGCCAACAAACATAAAAACCAAAAATTAGTGAATCAAATCTAAACATCCAGTAAGCTGACGACTTCAAATCCTGAAATTGAAAATAGAAATAGTTTTTCTATAAATCAAATACAAAAAAAAAAACACTAAAACTTAAAATCAATTACGCTCTAAAACTTAAAAACAAACTAATAAAAAACACTGACAAAGGGATTGATCTGATGATTCTTATAAATCAATCTCACAAATCGATTCAAAAACCCAATAAAAAAACTAATCAATTCACAAATTTCCAATCTACATCAAACCTAACCGTAAACAATGACGAAAATCGGACCAAATCTACTCAAAAACGCATCAAAATCAATAAATAATCCGTATCAATAAAGGGATAATTACCAGAGATTGAACTTTGACTCTGTAATCTTGAGATTTAAAAAACAATTCCATCATTAGAGTTGAGATTTCATCACAGGAACCTCGTAAACTCATCTTCAATTCATTCTCAATCATCCATGGCAAGAACTCAGCTTCAATTTCATCACAGAACCCGGTCAACTCTTCTTCATCTTTATTCTTTGTTAACAAACCAATAATCAGATCTACTATCCTACTCGAATCGGGATGCATCTCGTAGATATGATTTGTTAATATTAATTTGAAGTTGTAGCCACAGTTGTGGGAGTAAACTGAAAGCCATCCAATAGATCTGGTGAATGGAGGGGGGTGAAGGAAGAAGATAGCCGCAGCTAGAGAAAGAAAGAGAAGAAAAAAAAAGGGGAGTGAAAGGGAGATATAGCCGCAGCTAGAGAAAGAAAGGGAGCTGAAAAAAAACTTTTAGGTTTCGTATAAATTATTGGACGGTGGATAAAGAAGGTAAAGAAGGTCATACATATTGTGCAAATATTTAGACGGCTTAGATTTAGTTTGGGAGCCTCATACGGATTGGGAAGAATATGTGTTTTCTTTGTGTTTTTGTGCCTTTTCTTTGTATTTCCGGTTTGAATTTCGACTAGTAACATAGGTCATGAAGCAATTTTGACTAGGCATACAGGTCATGAATTAGCTTTAGTTCACACTGGAAGACTCAGATTAGCAGAATACACCATTGAAATCGATAAATATGAAGCTCTTTGTGTTTTATTTGTGCTTTCTCTTTGTGTTTTTGTGCTTTTTATTTTGCTTCCGGTTTGAATTTCAACTAGTCATATAGGTCATGAAGTAATTTCGACTAGTCATACAGGTCATGAAGTAGATTTTGTTCACACTAGTAGACTCAGGTTATAAGATTAATAGATTAAAGATGGACCACGAAGCTTCGGATGGGTTCTGACTTCAAACTTAGCAGGGTACATCATCTAAATCGATAAATATGAAACTCAAGTGTTGCTTTGAACTTCAAATGTGGTATAACGACAAAAAAACTATGAATCATGAAGCTTCGAGAGAGTTCTGACTTCAAACTTGGCATGATTTTATCGTAATATTCCCTGAAACCTTAAACAAACCCCTTTTCGTCAACTTCGATACTGAACCTGGATCCGAGCTCTAAACCTTGCCGCGAGTGGACTATTATAACTCGGAAACTTCGTAAGAATGATGAATCCACCCATGTATAAGTAAGATTCCATCGTAATATTCCCCAAAACCTTAAACACACCCCTTTTCATCAACTTTGATATCGAACTCGGCTCCGAGATCGAAACCCGGTCGGAGTGGACTACTTTGACTCGGAAACTTTGTAAGAACGATGAATATGTAAGATTTCATTGTACTATTCCCTGAAACCTTAAACAAACTCATTTTCATCAACATCGATACTAAACCTGGCTCTGAGATCGAAACCTGGCCGGGAGTGGACTGTTATAAGTCGAAAATATTGGTAAGAACGATGAATACACCCATATATAAGTAAGATTCCATATGAATATTCCCCAAAACCTTAAACAAACCCATTTTTATCAACTTCGATAATGAACCTGGAAGAAACGATGAATCCATCCATTAACAGGTAAGATTCCTTCGGAATATTCCCCGAAACCTTAAACAAACCCTATTCTGGCATATTTCATGCATACCCTGGCTCCGAGATCGAAACCTGGCCGTGAGTATACTACTATAAGTCGGAAAATTGGTAACAACGATGAATCCATCCATTTACAGGTAAGATTCCTTCGGAATATTCCCCGAAAGATTAAACAAACCCTATTCTGGCATATTGTATGCATACACTGGCTTCGAGATCGAAACTTGGCCGTGAGTGGACTACTATAAGTCAGAAATTTGGTAACAACGATGAATCCGTCCATTTACAGGTAAGATTCCTTCGGAATATTCCTTGAAACCTTAAACAAACCCTATTCTGGCATATTGTATGCATACCCTGGCCGTGAGTGGACTACTATAAATCGGAAACTTGGTAAGAACGATGGATCCATCCATTTGCAGGTAAGATTCCTTAAGAATATTCCTCGAAACCTTAAACAAAACCTATTCTGGCATATTGTATGCATACCCTGGCTCCGAGATCGAAACCTGGCCGTGAGTATACTACTATAAGTCGGAAACTTGGTAAGAACGATGAATCCATCCATTTACAGGTAAGATTCCTTCGGAATATTCCCTGAAAGCTTAAACAAACCCTATTCTGGCATATTGTATGTATACACTGGCTCCGAGATCGAAACTTGGCCGTGAGTGGACTACTATAAGTCGTAAACTTGGTAACAACGATGAATCCATCCATTTACAGGTAAGATTCCTTCGGAATATTCCTTGAAACCTTAAACAAACCCTATTCTGGCATATTGTATGCATACCCTAGATCCGAGATCGAAACCTGGACGTGAGTGGACTACACTATAAGTAAGAAACTTGGTAAGAACGATAAATCCATCCATTTACAGGTAATATTTCTTCGGAATATTCCCTGAAACCTTAAACAAACCCTATTCTGACATATTGTATGCATACCCTGGCTCCGAGATTGAAACCTGGCCGTGAGTGGACTACACTATAAGTTGGAAACTTGGTAAAAATGATAAATACATCCATTTACAGGTAAGATTCCTTCGGAATATTCACTGAAACCTTAAAAAAACTCTATTCTGGCATATTTTATGCATACCACGAACTCAGATCAGAAACCTGGCCAGAGTGGACTCACTATAAGTCGAAAACTTTGGAAAAACGATGAATCTACCAATCTATAAGTAAGATTCCATCATAATATTCCCAAAACCTTAAATACACTCATTTTCGTCTATCGATGATGAACCTGGCTCAGGCTCAAAGCGTCTCGAGTACACTAAAATAACCTAGAAAACTTCTAATAATGATGAATCCTCCATATATAGTATTCAGCCAGTGTTTAAAACAAACAAACCTATTCTGGCGTATTGTATACATATTACCATGGCTCTGAGGTCGGAAACTTGGTGGGTGGACTCATAAGTCGGAAACTTGGTGAGAACAATGAATCCATCCATTTACAAGCAATATTCCTTCGGAATATTCCCAGGAAGCTTTAAACAAACCTATTTTTGGCATATTGTATGCATAACTTGGCTCCGATATTGAAACCTATCTTTGAGTGTACCATTATAAAGTAGGAAACTTTGTAAGGATGATGAATCCATCCATTTTATAGAAGGCTTAATTCCTTCGAATATTCCCCGAAATTTTAAACAAACCTATTCTGGCATATTGTATGCGTAGCAGCTTTAAATGTTGTTCAAGGGCATACTAACCATGAACCCTCAATGTCAGAAGTGGTTGTCACTCCAAATTGCTTGAGGATATATCATAGAAACTACGTAAAGATGAACCATTTAGAAAAATAGTTTTTAGCAGTGACAATTTTTTTGCAAACGTGGATAATATTTAGCGAAGTAGAGAAAAATTTAAGAAGTGTTTATACCTCTACGACAACTCTTTTAAAGGTTGTAGAATATTGATGACAAAAAAATTAGCGAGGAAGTGAAAAATTTGGCAGTGAGTTTTTTTAGTGGTGAATAAAGTTTTTAAGTGTTCATTTGGCAAGTGTTTGTACCTCTACGACAACTCTTATAAGGTTGTCAATAATGATGATAATTTTTTTAGCAAAGTGAGAAATTTTTTTGAAGAAGTGAATAAAATTAAGCGAAGTGAGAAAAATTTAGCAAAAGTAGGATTTTTTGCGAAGTGAATAAAATTTAGTATAAGTGAGAGAAACTTAGCGAAGTGTTTATACCTCTACGACAACTCTTATAAAGGTTGTAAATAGTGATGAAAAAAACACAAAACGACCAATATTGTGAATTCGGAAGGATGGTTGATGACTTGTACTAACACATAGTAGACTTCGATACTGAACCTGGCTCGGAATATTTTGTCGTAAAATTTTGCAGAAGTGAAAAAAATTTAGCAGAAGTGCATAAAATTTTGCAGAAGTGCATTGTCATTGTAGAATGTCTGTGAATGTTTACAGAGAAGGCTTCGCGCTGTTTGCGGCTCAGGTGACTGAGCCTTATTTTTGAACATCATATTTTGTTATTACAACTCTTATAAAGGTCGTCAAAGGTTGACATGAAGTTAGTATATAAAAAACCCACAAACCTTACAGATTGTGATGATACATCCATGGTTGATGTGTTGACTAACGCATGAAATAGGTTCATGTTCGAAAATAATGGGCTTTTCATATCTTTTCTCTCTGAAACTTCCCAAGCAGTGCTTGATTTCCCCAATTTCTTCCTGATTTTCCTTTTTGTTTGGTATGATCAATATTTCAGATCTGCCAGACATATCAGATAATCTTATGTAAATTATAAATAAATAAACCATCACTCTCTTAAATGATTTAGGTTTAAGTTTGTTTCAATAATAAATCCATCAGTGGCATTAATAGTTCTTGCCATTTAGATGTTTTCTCATCACTAATGGTTTATATTGGCCATTTAGTTGTTTTCTTATCTGTGTTAACAATGATCTTTGATATATTCTACAACAATTTGTTCAAGTGTGGTCATATATTCAGTATATTTTAGAATCTTCATTCAAACATGGTGTGAATCCTTTTTATACAAGATCAGTGTTGTTGGTTTGTAAAGTACAATTTTTGAGCGATTTCTTCTTAATGGAGAATCAGAGTTTGAAGACTCACAAATCATGGGCCGATTTTCTTCTTTTCAATGGAGAATCGGAGTTTTGAAGACTCCACAAATCAAAATCAAAATGGTTGAATTTGGTACAAAACCATTTGTCGTATTCCTCTTGGAATTACATGCAATTAATATTAGCTATGGTGTACTCTGGTTTCTTTGTAATAGGAATTTCATCATCATACATTATTTTTTTGTTTGAACCTGATGTACGAATTGTTGACGATTTTTATTAATCAAAAGTTCGCTTTTTTTTCTAAAAAAATAATTAGAAGACAGGGCAGAGAGTAGTCATGACAATAGGAAAAGAATGTGAAAAAGATAATCAACGATAAAAAAGGCGATGAAGACCTCCTCCAAAGGAACAACACGGAAGATGTTGGAGCTTTTATGCCAATAAAATACTGAAAGAATGATGTTAAGAAACAATTTTAGAAAAAGCCCAAATAAACACTTAATGGGAAACAACAAACAAATGATGAGTCACGTGTTCAACACGTTGTCCTTAACACGATAGTTCATCGGTACGCCTCAAAATGAGTGATGCCTATACCCCGTGGTGAAGTCGTATCCAGGATAAAATGCCGTTGCAAATACTATAATCACTATAATACTTTCCCACTCTTATGAACTCAACAACAATGGCACATAATATAAAAACCACCCAGAGGGAGAAAGACGAAAAGAAGAAGGATAGTAGCTTCTTCCGTATCACATTTGGAATGAAAAACTCCAGTCTATTTTATAGGTAGAAACATGAGAGTGAAATAAATGCACATTAATGTGCGAAATTATGTTGCATGATGTCGACATAAATCAATCATAAAATATTCAAAAAAACGGTAAGAAATAATGTCGTCATTTATGCACATAAAAACGTTATGAAATATTTCTGGTAAGAAAATAAAATCTCCCATGTCACACGCCCCCCACATTTAAGACGGAATTTAATTTGAGTTTAAATTCGTTTAGGAAATAATTCAAAAGTGAGGTTGTCAAAAGGATAAGTCTTGGTTGACCAACATGCTGAGAGCCTTATGCCCACGACTTAGTGAAAACAAATAGATTTTGTCTTACCTGTTCCACCCACATTGTTTTACTAACTATCCACAATGGATTAGTTAAATAGTGGAACTCCTCTTTAGTTATACCCTATGTGGGACACTAAAGGTCTTATTTCATTTACTCATAAGAAAATGAGCAAGTACCCTTAAAGACTAAAAAGTCCTAAGTTCCATTCCTACCAAGACTATAAAACCAAAAATAAAACTCATTTTCTCCAACAAAAGATACAACAGATGACGCGATAGTCAGTGGACAACTTCCAAAAGATCTGCACATAAGACAAATCGAAATAGAAATCAGTCAACGATGATGAACTTTCCTATATAAGGACTTAGAATTTATAGAGAGAGAAGGAAAAAAAGTTGTAAGAGAGACACAAGTACCATCATATAATTTAATCTCCATATATTTGTATTTCTGCAAAATGAACTGATTATGGACTCCGGAGTTCATCAGACAAAACGAACTGTTATAAAAAATAAGTAAGAATTAACACAGAAGGGTACTTTGGTCCATTTAATATTTTTAGATAATTATGGATCAAATGGGAAAAAAATGATTTTTAAAAGAATCAAACTTGTTATAAACCAAATATCTATTTACTAAGATGCCCTTCGTGTCTAAGATTAGGGTTTACATATCTTGGGAACCAAGTCTTCTATCTATATAAATAGAGGCTTAACCCATTGTAATTCAACACACATGAATGAGAATCTCTCTTTCTTTTCCCTCTACTTTATATTTCCTTCTTTATTTTCTAGTTTACAACACGTAATCAGCACGCCCTACGCTGAGCTTTGAAAAAAAAAAATCAGTGATATAATATTATTTACAATTTCTTCTATTCTTTATTTTTTTTTACACGGTTTAACCTAACTTTAGTTTTCACAAATCATATTAATTTAATTATTTATGCTTTTGTAGTTTTGTAGTTTTGGAGCAGTGTACTAATTAACCTCTTCTCGTTTTTGTTTCATTGCATGTACACACACCTTGGTTTGATATAAACCCGATGGTGTTATTCTCTGATAACAAAAAGAATCCATTTTCAAGAAACATGGGCTAAGAGAGACAACAATTGGTGTTGGATCCCATCTTTTCCAGTATCGGTATTTTTGTTTTGTATCTTTTTTTATATATTTTTTAGCGGTCATCAAGTTGCAGTTCTATATATACTATTTTTTAGTTCATATGTTTCGTTATCTATTTTTGGGTGATCAAATCTTTTTGATTTTGATTTCCTTTCTTCTCTAATCCTTTATATAGAGAATAAAAAATATATTAAAAAATAGTTTATAGTTTCTATTCCTTTAATGAAACTATAATTACCAAAATAAAAAATTGTTGTTTTCCTTCTATTTCTTTTCATAGAGAAAGAAAAAACATAGCCATCAAAAGAGGGTTTATAGTTTCTATCCTTCTAAAAGAAACTATAATAACCAAAATTGGTGTTATCGCGATTTGGATATCTTTAATTGTATCTAATCACATGCATGGTTGAAAAACCTACGTCCAACTAAGTTGGTATCTTTGTCCTATAGACAAAGATCATGTGATTTACTCATGGTTTCTATATCTTTACAAGAACCCATACATCGACCACGAAAGTGGATTTTTCCATTGCGATGACTAAAAGACAATATTTTTAATTTTGTCGATACGAGATTTTGATAAATCGTATAAACTAATTGGTGCTAGTTTTCTCGGTCGTTTCTATTGGAATATTTTTCTATTGTTTTGCCAAAATAGAGTGACTATTTCACCCACATAATGGATTTCTTTCTCAAAGTTGGTAAAGACAAGATTTCTTTATTTTCTTAAAAAGAATCATATAAGCCAATTGAATTTGGTTTTCTCTATCGACTTCGGAATGAGATACTCGTTATTACATTATTCGAAATTACAAACACCGATGAAACTAAGAATTGTTGCGTTCCCTAGGGATATTGAGCAATCTTTGTTTTATTTCTTCATCTTAATATTCCCCAAAAATTAATATTTCCACTTGTAGTTGGAATTGGACACTAAAGATCAAAGGGTGCGCACCCGGCTTGTTAGCCTATTAAATTACTCCTTAAGTGACTTAAATTGATCTTTGAGATAAAAAAAAAAATTATTTATTTTACTAAAGAAATTTTCTGTAATTATTCTACAGTGAATGAATATTTCTCGTTGGCCCTAAAGGTCACAAAATTCTTGGAGATTTTATTTGTATATTTTGGTTGTAACCAATAAATACATATATGGTTGATGTTCAATTTGTATAAACTACAATTTTTGGACATTTTTTTTTATGGCTCTTGAAGTCATTATCTACAGTCCAACTGGTATTGTTAAAATCCAGAAATTATTAGAGTATATGTCCTCGATTTAATCGGATAATACTTTACGAAACTTGTTTTCGTTTTATGAGATGAAAATATTTTCGCCACAATCAGGGGGAGACTATACACTACCAATAAAAGTTGGTGTTAATTAACTTCAATGTTATATCAGTTTCTCTCCCATCATGATAAATTGAAAAAGGATGCTATTGATTGGCGTAAAATATCTTTTCATATAAGTGTTTGCCTCTTTTGAGGAAAACCAGTCACATCTCTTAAAATTAGCGTTCCATTAGAAGCTCTTGGTAGTGCTCCAATTGAGTGTACCAAAAACAAGATACACATTCTCAAAATTGATATCTCATCCTTTGATTGATATGAGATTATACGCCTGTATGTGCCGTGAATTCCGTAAATATTTTTTCAAGATATGCATACATTGGAATTATGTGAGACCGTGATAAGAAAATTATTGTCGAATATTCATTTAAAGTAGCCACTCAAATAAATGATAATGGTTTTATACCCTTGCAAAGGAATGTTGATTGTGTGATTGGTTGAATGTAATCAAATTAGATTGGATTATTATAATTTCTCAATTAACGCAATATAAGGATTCAACACTTAACACCTTAAAATTTCCAATCCTGAAAATTATAGGCTGGTGTTAGTCATATTGTGTATTAAGAGAAATATATCGTTTTACGACGATTTGGGGTTATATTTTCAGACCACAGGGATTGATTCGTTACTAATTGTTCCTTTTATATAATGCATTTGCGTGGTAGTATTGAAGGACTTGTATTGCATTCACACAAGAAATGTGGTTGGAGAACATTATCGAATTTATAATCCCTGGTGGATTAAATTTATCGTAGGCATCCATATGACCCGTTTTCATATATGGTTTAATAATCTTTTTGTGTTTTTAGAAATTTGGTACAAAACCAAAATCCCATTAATTAGTTGATGATATCATCTTTATATATAGGTCTCTGAGGAGTCTCAACAAAAAACAAAAATCCACGCATTAGGCGCATTTTCCCTTAAATCTACAGATTAGAATTATGATAAGCTTAAACTCATATTTGATATATACTAGAGTTATTGTTTTGATGCTTGTCTTCTCGAAAACTCAATAGTTGGGTTAGCATCAATATTTACGCTGCAAAAGTTGTACTCTTTTTCCTTAGTTCAAGTTTTGTCCGATGTGGTTTTTCTTGACAAGGTTTTAACGAGGCAACATCTTGTTGGACATTTAATTTTCATTTAAAATGTTGATATTGTGCTCTTTTACTTGCGTCCAATTTTTTACCATTGGGTTTTATTGGCAAGGTTTTGGTGAGGCAATTTAATTCAACATGATGGTCATCAAGGGGAGTCATATCGATTTTGGTTATTTAGTGGATCCCACATTTGATTAAACTAAAATAATTAATCATCTCCTAAATTTGACTTTTCCTTATAATGATTTTTGTTAAACATGATAATGTATTCATATCTGGTACTTTATTGAAGAAACGACATCAACTATTTATGAAATCATCTCCAAGAATCTAGCAACCCAAGACACAAATCGTATATGTTTTTAAAAGAATGTAAACTCGAAAATACTAATAAGAAGATCACGGTAACCAAAACGAAGATTAATCAACTAGCAATTTTCTTGTGAAAGCATGTTAATCTTAATTAAAAATTTGTTCAAAATTGTTGACACCCAGATTTGCAAGCCAAGAGATAAATGAAATACTCATCATTGTGGGATCGCCATCACCAAAGGTGCATTTATTTGACTTTATCGTATTGTACCTTTTTCCTTCGTCAAGATTTTGTCCTAATGCTTCTTCTGTCATGTTTTACCGAGGCAACATATGTGTTCAATACTGTCCAAGTTCTCATATGCTTGGCAATTTGTGTTTTTCTTCTTTTGAGAGTTTTCCCCGACATACCGTATCGATTTTAGCTTGCACAGCTGATCATCAGTAGCATATAAATCATCGTTTATATTTACTAAGATGCCTCGCAGTTCAAGATTATGGTTTACACGCTTTGGGAACCAAGTCTTCTATCTATATAAAGAGGCTTAAACTTGTATTCCATACATATAATAATAAGAAATTATCTCTCTCTCCTCTACTCTTTGTCTTTTGTTTCCGCCTTCATATCACAAGAATTTCTAATTCTTTTGTATATTTGAATAAAACCTCCAACTTAGATTTTAGCCGCTTCAGTATACTTCTGTAGGTATGTCGATATAGAGATTCTCACCGACATAATCGAATTCAAGTCAGAACTACATTCGATTTTCTTACGACCATGTTAAACACGATTTAATCACGCCTGATTTCAAATTAGACATAGATAAATGTACTATTAGAGTTGTTGATCAATCATTAAAGGAGACAACCCATTTCATATCAACCAAGGCAATTGCATCAGCCTTTCTTTTCAGAGTCGACTAAAGAGCTTTCTTTGAGTATGGTCACGACGTTAATTCGTGCATAATTAGCCACCCAATTTACACCATTTTCAAAGACTATTTTTGATTCTTTAGCTACACTTTGATAATTGGTGAGGGTGACGCCTGTTGTATTTTAAAACCACCTTCTTGTAGTTTGATTTGGTACACCATTCTCTTCGCCAACAACAGTCCATAGAAAGACCATCATCAACAAGTGGAGCGACATCAAAATTCATACAAAAAGCTAAGACGCTTATAGTTTACAAGCAAATAAGAAAGAGCAATTATATTCAAGTAAAGCAAATATAAATGATAGATTTTTATATACATGTTGAAGACTTACATATAAGGAGCGGAATTTTATATCAAAGTGGTCAAGACTTATTTACAAGAGCTAAGAAAATCAAAAAGACGAATTATCAAGCTTATGATACGTAAGACAATACAAGCTGTGAAGATTAAAGTAAAGTACTTCTTTTTCTAGCCATGTTAATTTTATTTCATTTTATTGTTTTAGTTGCAACTTTCAAAAAAAAATACAAAAAATACAAAAAGAAAAAAATATATACAAAGAGATTTTATATTTAGGTTGTTATTTGTTCAATAAGGCCATGTGGAAGAAAAATATATAAAAGGTCAAGCAACAAGGAAATCGAGAAAGAGTTGGCAAATTGTCTGAGTTATGAAGTTCAAGAGTTTATCATCAATAAATAAGACCAAGACTAAGAAGATGGTAGCAATATTTAGCCAAGGAAGATCGCTTCTATCGGATGTCGTGTAGAGTGTGGTGCTTCATCATTGCACCAGATGAAGGTGTAGCATCACCTCACATAGTGGTTGATTTCCTTTCTTAGAGATTCATCAAAATATTTTTATTTTCCACGATTTGTGGAGTTCCGTAAATTATTCCTAAGGTTTCTTCCACTATATCCAACGCGTGTAGGATTATGTTCTCTATTCTAACGCCACATATTGGCGAGACCTATAAAAAGTCGCTTATTGAGTGCAATTATCATAAAATCCTTTTAAGGAGGCAGGCTTATAGGCGTAAATTTTAGTCATCAAGCCTCAAAACACGTCTTCATTATGGTGTATATTTCACCAGATTAAAGAATGAATATGTTCGCATTTAACTTCTTATTACGTATGGTGAAATTCTATGTCCCCAGCTCTTGATGCTTGGAAGTTGGAACGCTGAAGTTGAGAACAGGTATATCTCTCAAGTCATCAATGAGACTATGCAATCGTCCAATTAGGGACAATTAGGTTTGGGCACGTTATTCATGCCAAGAGCAACTTATCTCATTACATGAAGTTGTTGTATTTTAGACACCTGGTTTCAGGACCAGTTAGAAAAACCCTTGCTGCTGTGAACTTGTCAGAGGTTTTGCATGGTATTTCATCGTAATCCATGCTAGTAATTGCTTAGCCTTCGCAAATTATTGTATATTATTGTTTTCTCTTGCTTGTGTTTTTGCTAGGTGAATCATCTAAGAGAAGCGAATTGGCACTTAATTTGCAATAAAGTGTTAAGTTAGCTTAAAGCGGAGAAGGGTCAAAGACCAAGTGGAACCGTTCAACTTAGGAGTGCATGCTATCAACTTCAAGAGGACGAAACACGCCAAGCCAACGGCGTAAAGAACAGTAGTCGCCTGGACGTTACGGGTGATTTGCGATATTTGAAACAAGAAAGTCACGTAAATTGTTTACGCACAGAATTTATAAGGGGCGCCGATCACAAGGGGTACATCATTTCAAAGCGAAGTGCTAAAGGCAGTCAGAGCTACTACTGGGGGTAGGCCAATTAAATAATACTAAAGGCGCCCAACTAATATACTGGAAGGCTCTCTATCTCTTCCAATTCCAAAACAGATTCATGCATGTCTGCTGCAGCTAATGGAGTTGGAGCAAGAACATCATGGTAGCTGGTGATTACGAAGAAGAACATGAGCTGGATGAAGGAGGGATCTGAAGTCGAACTGCGCTTGATGGAATAGCTGAGTACGACGTTGCCATTGGCAGTTGATTGTGGTAATGGAGCCTGAGTGATGGTGGTGAGAAACCAGTGAGTTGCGGCCGGTGTTATACCGTGAGTGGAGGAGTTGATGAGAATGGGATGTGAGTGAACTAGTGATTAATCTTAGCTCACTGTGGTTGTTATGAAATGACTACGATGGTGATAATGATGTTGTTGATGAAGAGAGGTTGCTGCTTTGGATCAAGAGCAATTGATGGTATACGAGCTGTGTTACCGAGTTCGAGGAGGAACATGGCAGTGAAATCAAGGGGTTAGAGTTGATATTGGCAGGAATGGAGCTTGACAGTTCGAAGGAGGTGAACTAGATGGTGTTTATACTGTTGCCTCACAATGAATGGTAATAGTTGGTCGTTGTAAAGATAAGAGTTCGCACTGGAGGGCTGGTGAAGCTCGAGTTTGTTTCAGGACTGTAGATATAGGTCAACTAGAGAACACATAGATATCGATTGCTAGGTACTGCCATCGATTGATATGGTGTTAGTTTATTTAGAATGGTAAAATGAGAATGGTCGTCAAACGGTGTGATTGATGATGTCGCTACAGATATGTTGTGGTTCAAATTTGCGTTTGTTAGCGTTAGTAACGTTTGAAGCATGTTTGAGTTGGGTTTGCTGTGCTTTTAATCGAGCTTGCGCAGTGAGTGGAAGAAATGCTGATCGAGAACGGTGGTTAATGGAAGCAGAAGGCTGCTAAGTTAATCGCTATAGACGTCAGAACGGAGATGGAATTGATGTTGCAACGATGGCAACAGGGAATGATGATGGCAGTAAGAAAAGAGAGACCGAAAATAACATGGTGATGATCCTGATGGTGCTGGAGAAGAAATATAGTTGATGAGGAATTAACTGAGACGATTGAGGCCACGCTATGGTCGTGTGATTGGCAAAGGAGCTCGAGAGATCAACAATGGAGTTTGACATGAATGACAGCGCTGAATATTCACCACCAACTTACCAAGTGTTCACACTATTCAGGATTAACTCCTAGAAACATTTTAGGATGTTCATAGTCAATGTTAGACAATTAATACTTTAAAATTAGCTGCTTCAGAAAGTAGACAAATCAAATAAGAATACTTAGATTGTCTAGTAGTTGGTTTGGTGAAACCTATGGTAGGTAAGCTTCCATAGGCATAGTTGTTAGCTCTGTTGTGCATAGTTCTCTTCTTCTTTTTAGCCTATAGTCAGGCATGTATCTACTAGGCATACAAAATCAATCAATACAAAGTTCAAGTTACAAAGTCCTTGCTTCCACCCTCACTACTAGAGTTCTAGGAGCCTATACTAGCAACACCGCATTATGCTCGATATCTCCTAAAACATTATCAAGGGTTCTAAGTTCAGAGCAAAAGTATAAATTTTAACTTGGTATCAAAGAGTTTTGCTGCTTGACCAAATGGCGAAAAGTTTCCGGCTACCAATTCGATGGGTGTCAAAGCTTTGACCTAAGAAGATATGTCGCAGAAGAAGAAGATGTAAACACCACTAAGAAGATTCCAACCATTCCAACCCACAAAAAAAAAACTTCACAGATAAAACGCCTACGTAGAAAATAGTTAAGAGAAGAAAAAGAAATCACTATGATAAGTGACCGAAGACAAGTTTGAGGGAAGAGATCAATAATTTGCCTCCTCAACTGCTTTACAAAGTTCTAAAGGAATGTAAATAGCGTACCTAAGGATTGCCCACAATCGCTCAAGAGTTTTAGAAGCCGTATATTTAGGAAAACGCTAACAATTAATGCTCTATATATTGAGGGAAGAGACATCAAATGAACGCTACTCATTGGGAAGAGAGCCTAATAGTGACGACCTACTTAATGGGGTCTCCAAGAAGAAAAAAGCAAGATAAAAGAGAAGTAGAAAGGGTCACTTCAATAAGTGATTTATAGAAGGATTTGAGGGGTAAGAACAACAAGTGATTGTTTCTCAACCTGAAGAAAAAGATACTTATGGTAAAGAGCAATGATCGCCTCAATTGCCTAAGAAAAGATGTAGATGTTCACAGCATTTGATACCAAATCATGATCAAGAGGGCATGAAGAACAAACAAAAAAACAAAAAACAAAAAAATTACGCAGACGTAAGCGCAAAACATAAAGAGTTTATCATGAGCGTATGGCAACAGGAGGTACGCAAACGGAGATTGGTGAATATAAAAACAGAGAGGCTATTATAAATTACGGGAGTGTTGGAATTAATTAATTTGTAATGTCCAAATGAAGTCTAGTCAAGTTTCCAGCAGGTGTTTGTTTAAATAGTATAAAACCAAAATGCGTGACAATTATGTCATAGCGGCAAATCATATTAATCTAAATGTGGCAACTGGATAAAGTGATAAATTTGAACATCAAATAAATAAGAAGAAAATAAAGTTGCAGCTTTCATAGGCGTGGTTTTGACTTAAATGAAAGATCATGTAAGAGAACTGATAATCAAAGAAGTGTTATAGCTTCAACAAAAAGGACTGAACAAAGTATTTACTAAGAAGAAACAACAAAAATGTTGAAGACCACAATCACCAAGTGGTGATGAGGAGAAGCAACAAAAGTGGTGAAAATCCTATGAGTTGTCTAAAGAGTACAAGAAGGTATTTATAGAAACGAAAGAGGACCGTAATGTCCCTAAACTAATATGAACCCGATGTTCTAAAACTAAAATATGGGACCCTAAATGTTCCAACTACCAAGGGGACCATAATGTCTGTAACTCAAGAGGACCTAAATGTCCCTAAACCACGATGGAACCCGATGTTCTAACTGGCTAAGAGGAATTTAGAAGGTCCCTAAAATACTAAGAGGACCATAATGTCTCAACTCAAGAGGACCTAAACGTCCTTAAATCGCTTAAGATAAATCAAACATCTTAAACTATGAAGGGGACCTAAACGCTCAATACAAAGAGAAGTTGAAAGTCACATGAGGGGGAGTGTTGAATATTCAATAACAACTTAGTCAAGTACCACACTTATTCAGATTAATCAAAAATATCTAGGATGTTCATAGTCAATGTTAGACACCATGTGTAAATGAGGTTCTAGAGTTAGACAAATCAAATAAGAATACTAGATTGTCTATAGTTGGTTTGGTAAAACCTCCATGGTGGTAAGCCCACAGCATAAACAGCAAATTTCCACAAAGAATAGTCGTTAGCCTGTTGCAGCAAGTTCACTTCTTTCTTTTGTAGCCTATAAATAGGCATGTTGTATTCATTTAAAAAGCAAGTAAGAACCATTTCAATATTAAAAGAGAAAGCTTAAAACCACCAGCACTTGCTTCCACCTTCACTACTAGAGTTTCTGTGGAGCTCTATACTTACAACACCACTACGTCGATATCTCCAAAAAATATTATCAACGGTTCAAGTTCTGATAAAAGTATAAATTTAACTTGCACGAGCTCGTCGATCCTAAATGGGCGAAAAGTTTCCTGCCATTAATTGATGGGCACAAAGTCAATTTAAGAAGATATGAAGTTTAAGAAGAAGAAGATGCAAACACCACTAAGAAGATTTCAACCATTCCAGAATCAAGAAAAAAAAAAAACTCACAGGAGCAAAAACGCCTCCATGTGGAAAAAGAAAAAGAAGAGAAGAAAAAATCATTTTATGATATGACCAGAAACAAGTTTGAGGGAAGAGAGGCACTTACCTCAACCTATTACAAAGTTCTAAAGGCAATTAAAGAGGCATCAAGGATTGCCTCTACAATCGCTCAAGAGTTTTATAGTCGACATTCCAGAAAACGCTAAATTTAATGCCCCCCATATTGAGGGAAGAGAGTATCAAATGACTACCACTCATATTGTGGGAAGAGAGCCCTAAGGTGACCACTCACTTAACGTGAAGTCTCCTAAGAAAAAAAAATAAGATAAAGAGAAGAAGAAAGGGTCACTTCCTAATAAGTGACGACAAGGATTTGAGAGTAAGAACATTAAGTGATTGTTTCCCAACCTGGGAAGAAAAAAGACATATTGAGGGTAAGAGCAACAGATTACTTCAATTGCTTAAGAGTGTTATATGATGTCTATTACTAGGATACTAAATCATACTGCATAAGATCTAAGAACAAAACAAACAAACAAAAAAAACGGCGTACGTAAGTGCAAACATAAAGAGTTTAATGCTATTAAGCAAGCATGAGAGCTAAGAAGCTAAAACGGGAGACTTGAATATCAAAAAACAGTAGCCATTATAAACATGAGTGCTTCAATTCATCGTAACTTGTAATGTCCAAATGAACTAAACGGGTTTGCGGTGTTTGTTTAAATAGTACAAACCAAAGTGTGACAATTATGTCATAAATATGGCAATCACATGTAATTCAGAAATGTGGTAACTGATAAAGTGGCAACGAACATCAAACAACAAGAAGAAAAATAGTTGCAGCTTGTGTTAAGCTTGATAAACGTATGATCGTAGAGAATCATGACCAAAGAAGTGTTACGCTTTAAGAAAAGCGTGATTCTAGAATAAAGATGAATAAGAAGAAAACAAATAAAAATGTTGTGGAAGAATTAAGTAAATTTTACCGCTTATTAGATACCAAAAGCAACAAAATCAATAGTTATAAGAGACCGAGTATACTGTGGATGAAAGAAGTCAGGGAATCGTTTACTGGCAGTGAAGTAGGAGAGAGACTTTGTGTTTGATCTCGAGATTGATTAATGGAGAAAGTTTTGGTGGTGATTGGTTATTGCAGTGATGAGGCTTGAATCGAGAAGTGGGTTTTTCTGTGGCGTTGTTGAGCATGGTAGAACTATATGGATCGGTAGTTATTAGTGCTGATGATTCTCATGAGACAAAGAAGGATAGAGGGAAGGTGGTCGAGCTAGGAAGTTACCGGAGAATCTAGAAAAAAAGAAGAAGAAATGGTGAAAAAGATCTAGGAGAAGATACGTCTAGATGTTCTAGCCGTGATTACTGTTTAGAGAAGTTGGAAAAAAACATCCAGGACAAGTTTCGTATGGGAATTTTTAGCCATGATTGAAAAGAAGAATTATGAGGAAAGTTACAGGAGAAGTTCCGGCTAGAAAACCCATACGTAATAAGAGAGGAAGAAATATGCTGTCAGTTCCATAGAACTGACAAACCAATAACGAGGAAATGGGCTGGATTTGGGCATTTGACGTGAGCCCAATTAATGTTCTTGCGAAATTCATAACGTGACCATCCTTGGAAGTGGCTTGTTTGCGACTTTTGGTAACCAATTTTGTGCGGGATTCGAACACGGGCACTTCTACAATTTTTAGACTATATAAGAAACACTTCATAACCTAATCTAATATCTCTACATCTCATATTATACTTTGTTCTTCATTAAAAACCTAGGGTTTACCCCTTTAGGGGGAATCCTGGAAACGGTGTAAACATGAGAGGCTAATCTTTATTGGTTAAGGATGAATTCAATTTTCTAGCGTGAAGCTTTATTTTATACAAGTTTGTTATGAGTTTTAATCATCTTATCGTTTGTTTTCACTACATCTAATTTTATGAGTGATTCTTAGATTGATTTGGGATGCATACTAGATTAGTCTATTGATTGTTCTATTGCTAGTATTGGGTTAGGAGATAAGTAATCGTCTAATAATTCATACACAAGTAGAAATCGCGAGACCTTGCAGAGGGAATCTGTGGAGCAATTCCGAGTGAAGAAAACATCAGCAAGTGAACCTTGAGCTAAGAGTTTAACTACTGGGATCAACCTAATTCACAAAGCCTAAAGCATTCGATTGGATTACACCTTGAGTGAGCTACTACTTGGTGGTTCGTTGAATAGAATCTGATATTGGAGAGCTTCAGTATCCGTGGTAAAAGGAGTTTTGGGGATAACACTGAGCTAGCTGCTATTCTATGGTTGGTGATGAATGGTTCTAACGAAGATAAATAAGTATAATAATCCAGTTATCGCTTGGTAACGACGAAGGATTCCTTGATCATCTATTTTTTTTATTTGTTATTCTTTTTATTTTACTTCAAACCAATCCCCCTTGTCTTTTATTATTTTGTTGAACTAAATAACATATCAATTACACTGCTCTTCGTGGGAACGAACTTGACTTCCATTATATTACCAGTTAATTAGTGGAAAATATCTTGATTAATTTGTTGTAGTTACGACACGCATCAAATAGCAGCAATCACATTGATCAATACGCCAAGATTGGAGGATTTGCTAACAGTAAGTTTAGTTTATTCCCTTAAATAAATATCAAAATTTGTTTGGTCTGCTCATTTTAAGGAACAACAACTTAGTGAATAATTATGTGTGGCTATATTTCATACTCGTACATTTTTATCATAAAGGTTACCGATATTGCACATGTTGATATTGTTTAGGAATATGAGACTAGCCCTTTTCTTAGATTTGAGTAAAGAATGTGTTCTTTATGCACCATAGCTTTGAGTTCCACTCGTTTTTTCAAATTCCAGATCGTACCCTGATTGTGTTATCTTAAGATGGTTTACCATTTAAAGTGCCAAAAGGTCTTTGTTGTATGCATGACAGAAGGCCTGGAGGGCTTTGTTGTACACGATTTTAGTATGGTTGTCGTTGACTCTTTCAACTACTGAGAAATTACTGGGGTCGTTTTTATTTAATGTCCATATATAGTTGTTATTCTCAAACGTACATGATGGAGACTATAAGTGGAATATAGAACATCATATTTAGGATCTTGCTGAACTGTTGAAAGTAGAAATATTGTGCAAAAAATAGGAGGAATAACACGCGCTTTCGATTTCTTAAATTTTATTTTGATTTTTTGTTTCATATTTTGGATAACAATGATTGTTTTAATATATATGTTTTTTCAAGCACCTGTTTATAGAAAGATTTATGAATTTTTTTTGGTTACATATGATAACAAAACTCTTCCATAACTTTATGCACATGATAAGAAACCATCCACATTTGCAGTATCTGATTCTTATAACAAGAATAAGTATTTTGATCTTTTGTTTTAACGTGTTACTCATGAAAGGGACATACTAAATTTTCGTAGGAAAAAAAATACAATCTTAGAAAAACCACCTTTTGGAGCAAGACAAACCACTATTGTTAATTTTAATAGTCCCCTCTTTATCCCAATTGAATGCACTGGTTGTTCAAAACTTTAATTTATAAGTCTTCAAATATAGACTTCGTTGATGGAGTTAAGAGTTCACGATGGAATATCAATAAATTTAGGTTTGACCGTTGATCAAAAATAGAATTATTGACCAACAATACGGCATCGGACTTCCAGATTCAAACATAATCATGAATATTATACTCAAATCAAGATCAAAATTAGGCCTCAGTTAATTTCAAATTAAATGAGAAACCAATAAAAAATTACTATTTAGATTATTTTTATGACCGCGTATATGCTTACCTCCTAAAATCTCTAGGGTAACAACATTACCCTCATATAAGGAAAACTCCAGTAACGCTCCTCCCAATCAAATATGATTATCATAGGTTGGTGGCTTTCTTCACATTCGACAATTTTTTGTTGAAGTCTATCTATACATCGCTAATTATTCTCCATCTTGAAGAGTGCGGAAAAACTAGTTAAATAAAATCCAGTGAAACAATCCTTAGTAAAAATAAATTAAGATTTTTTGACTAAATACAACCCTCATAATATATAAGTCAACTAATGAATTGAGAAACAAAAGAACTAGTATCATGCAGGTAGCTGCATACTAACACAAAAGGATATCAAATAACAAAAAGATATGGAACCCATACCAGACTGTATATATATACACACGTATAAATATGTTATTTAGATTGGAGCAAATTATACGATGAGTAAAAACTAAACTAAATAGGAGACAAATTCTTGAGATACTGACTGATTAAAACTAACATATGCGTCATCTGAAACATTCCCACCTTCTATATAACTTCACCAACGCAATTTTTTTGCAGCAATAAAATAAAAAAATTGTGAAAGAAAATAGCAATACAGTAAAAAACAACATGGTAAACAAGCAAAAACCCATTAATGACAATTTCTTATATTTTATTTTCACTACTCTACTATATATTGAGATATAAAACCATAAAAACATATATTGAGATATAAAACCATAAAAACAAAAGCATAAACCATAGAAAAAATCCAAATTCTTATTCAAGTATCAAATCTAATTCAAAATTTAGTTGCCAAACCATTTTTCTTATAAATCTCTTGTTAGTAAGAAAACTAGATAACAGCTAGAACAATATTCAAACTTTTACCAACTATTCATTGTTATATCTAAAACTTCAAACCATAATGTTGAATAAAAAATCATAACTAAGAAACTAGAACGTATCAAATCCAAGTGTTTTCTAAATTTTTTTCTCCACTTCATTATTCTACACTCTTAAACAAAATAATCTTCCAAACTTATAACTAAACCGGACTTCACTTTACTAGACCTCACCCCAGTATTGATCGACCACTAAACAAAACAAAACAAAACAAAAAAACATGTATTCCATAAATGGGTGTACAATTATTTTTGAATAAATTATTGTACACTTGTTTCTATTTTTAGCATGCAATCAAAACAACAATAAGGGTCTGTTTGGCACATGAGTTAAGTGAATCTCAATGAGATCCTTTTGGTAAAAGTATTCGGTGTTTGAAGAAAATAAAAGAGATACGTAGGTGACGAGTTTCTATGTTTAACATTTATTTCCATTAGTAAATTATTTTTGATGCCGGCTCGGCTCAAATAGAAGTCGTGTTTAAAGTTTTTGTGGAATAAAAATGCTAACTCAACAAAAACAATTCTCCATAGGTAAAATGAAATGGTCGGTTAATAAATTTTGTTTAAAAGTTTACTCAAATATATGAGTCAACGATTCAAATAATAATTATGTACAAATACATGAGTCCCGCGGTCAATAATTATATATTAGTCACAAAACTAAGTTCAATACAACCTTCCTTTAAATATGTACTAAGGCCCGTACAAATGATACGGGTGTTATATAAATTACGTACAATTATGTTAGATTATTTATTGAAAATAGTTTCTAGTCAAAATCCTCCTGGACTTTGAAGCAGAAGCCTGAAAACGGGACATTATATTATATTGTGTGATATGAATAATCTTCTAAATTTCTCTCTAAGTGTATCTATCAAGATGAAACCAAAATATATTTCCACTGAAGTCTAAACGGGTAGAAAGGAACAATTAATACTTGAGAAAATTTCACCTTTATAGACCAAAAAGTTCCGAATGGATTGAAATCCCGGCGACCTGCGACAGCCAAATTTTCATAGCATCGCTAACAAAAAATACAAACACCCCTATATTTCAACCATGAGATCATTTAATCAACTAGGCTATCTTTGAAAATGTATACTTCGGTTTAATATACAACAAATGAAATTCAATAAAATGATAGAGATCCCAAAAATTCATACATGAAACAATGTAAAAAGGAAGGGTTTTCTCAAACATTATTACCTCAGAGTAGTTTGATTGGTCAGAGATGTACATTTTGGTGGAAAACGTTGAGAGAACATGGAAACATGATTGAACGGAACTATATTCTTGGATTTAATTTATTTTCTCTCCGCAATCTATTTCCCCTTCTCAATTTTATTTCTGATTTTCTTTTGCTCCAAAGTGGGGAATTATAGTATTCAAATCCATTCATCTTACCGGAAGTGAGCGAGAGAATCAATTGTTCAGTTTTATGGGAAGATATGTTTGTTATTTTCAGTTGATCAAATTTTTCCGTTTTTATTTTGATTTTTGAGATGGGACGAAGAGATATGTAATGATTTTTTTTCTCAATTAAAGCATGTATTCATGGGATCAATCGCATTCGTGAATTTATCAATTTAGAGGAAAATCAGGACCAGTATTTGTCTTGTTTAATTTAAGTTAGTGAAGCTTCGTTTTATAATATAATACAAAGAAATAGGCAGAAAAGTATACCTAGATAGGGTGCAATCCTTACCGTAACAACACAACTCGATAATAATTAATTTTTTACGCATTGATTTGGACTTGTGCCATTTTTTTTAGTAATTATATAACATGACATCCTGTTTTTTTTTTTTAAAGTTGTCATGTACTTTAACCGAGTTTATTTTATCATTAAGATGATCAAAATTAAAATTAAATATTACCACGTCTTCACCACACCTTCCAAATTAAAATTTTACCCATTTGATGGCGACACGAAGTTAACATAGTATAATACTACTCACCAACCGTAGCCACTACCACAAAACCATCTGATATCATTTCTTTGTCCACCACAATCGCCGCCCACCTCCCGTTGGCCTTTGGTCGTATTTCTAATTTTGAATCATAAACATCATGTGTAAAGTTTTGGATGAACAACTTAGGTTGTTAATTAATTTCTTTTGTTATATTTTTTATTGTCATATTATCTTTTGTATTGCAACCGGTTTCATTTTAATGGTTGGAACCAAGATTTATACAATCAGGTACCAAAGGTAGCATGGGTACCATTTATGTGTTTTGGAGGTCATGATCATATTTTCCTAAATGGTATGGTATTTAACTAACTATATCTTTCACAATAAATGTTACCAGTGTTGTAAATACATAGAACTAATATTGTCCGCGACTATTCACCGGCACCCACCACCATTTTTTTCAATGAAGCACCCACCACCATAAGACCACCCTTTACCACCATTTCTTCCACCGCCACCCTCCACCACTCACTAGCACCCGCCATCGCTACCAGCCACTACTTCTTCCACTACCACCACTAATTTCTATTGAAATAAATATTCATTAATAATTAAGGAAATTTATAATGAAAAAATAATAAATCATTCATTATTGACAATTGATGAGACAATAATTAATAAAATATTTTTAATGTTTTTAAGTTGAAAAAACCACAACCATTGATTTATGTTCTTCCTAGAAAAATCTGGACCTCTCTTTATCTTGCCTAACTAATCTATATTTTGTTTTAACCCTTATCATGACAATTGTTCTCCACGTTTTTTAATTGCTATGTTTTCTTTTGGAGAATGGTTGACCGAAATATTTGCCTCAAAGAAACCACCGAGAGAAACATGTAGTGGGACTAACTGAAAACCTTAATTTACTATTCCAATGGTAGATCCATTACCCTACTATCGTTGGATTTTTCTCGGGTGATTTTTCGGTACAAATTGTGGCCAACTTGTACAATTGTTTTTTTTGTATTGTAACCATCTTAATCTCATGATAAAAAAAATCAACCACAACTTACATAACAATGTTATTTGTGTCCTAACGACATATAATAAGCATTACCTACTACCACATTGACCACCTGCACTACCACCATCAGAACCACCCATTACCACTAATTTTTCCACCACCATCACTATCACCGGCTCAATGAACCACCACTCACAAACACCACGTCCCGATCATCCTATTAATACATTTATTATTTATTTAATAAAAATACATTTATTAAAATAATTATAAGACATTCTTAATGAGAGATCAATAAAATATTTATTATGAGAAATTAATGATGTAAACAATCACAACCATTGATTTATCTTCTTCCTAAATAAATCTTAGACGCTCTTTATTTTTCCTAACTTGTCCAAACATTGTTTTGTATTATATTATAGAAAAACTATTTCCATGTGGGTAAAATAAATTAGGGAGGATCCATTGACAGGCTTCATATTGACAAGTTTAGACAGTGTCTTCACAACTACACCAAAAACCCGAATTTACCACGTTTATAAACGTTGCTAACAATTTAAGAAACGCTTATGTATGTTGCCCACACGGTGTAGAAAATTTAAGGAAACGTTTTTATACGTTGCTTAAATTAATTAAAGCAACGCTTTATACGTTGCTTCGTCCATTGCTTTAATTAGATTTAATGCAACGTATACAATAATTTAAGCAACATATATATATACGTTGCATAATATATTATTAGAATTAAAAAAAAAACTAAATTACAAAATCTGTACTGGTTTTTTTTCGAAATTCAGTATTACAAATAACATTATTCCCTGACCGGATAAGAAAAGCATTTATATACATTTAGTTTGAATATACACAATAAAATTCTCCAGAACAAGGTATTGGTGCAAGGTTTCATTAATAGTAAGCGAGCTAGGTACCTTGATTCTTTTTCTGCACTTAGTGATAAGCACGTAAGTGCACCATTTTATACCCATATTTATATTAGCTAGGTCTCAATTTCATCACTAATAATCTTGTTTGTAGGTGTTTTTGTCGAATAAGCTCTTATGGAGAAAGTTGCTCGAAAAGTGGTTTTTGTACCCCATAGTAAACGTGTTATTCAGACTCTCAATATCGGTTAAGGGGCACCTCAATTACTAAGGGGTGTCCAGTTGCTAAGGGGAACCTTCTTTGTTATTTGGAACATTTGGTTATTCGCACCCCAGAAATTTCTATTTGCACCTGATTGCTATTCGCACACTCGGATTGGATAAGGGGTATTCATCTTCTTCGTTTGAATTTCAAATTTTGGCGGGAAAATGGGTGCAAAATTAGGGTAGAAGATTTGGAGGTGTTTGAATGAGATTCAACGGCTGAAATCAAATGGGTTTGCACCTAGAGTCTAAAAAGAGATGTTAATGTGCTTCGATTCAGTTAACTTTGGCTGGATAATCACCGATTGATGAAACCATGGAAGAACAGTTTTGGCGGGAAAAATGTGTTCGAAACTGGCAGAATTAGGGTTCGGAAATTTGAAGGTGTTCTAGTGAGATTCAATGGCTGAAATTGTTTGGGAAGACTTGGTATAGCTTCACAGTCGTGGTATGATTATTAGTTTTGATCATAATTGGATGAATCATCAAGTTTCAGTAGAACAGTTTGTTACGGGTTTTGCTTGAGAAAACTCGAGAGTTGCTGGTTTTGATTTTGGAGATTTATGGAGTGATTCAATCACTCAAGTGGATTGATATGGGCCTCCTCCGCTTATACAGAGTTGGTATAGTCGTTAGATTCATCTAAGTTGGGCTCAATAATCGTTGGGAAGAAAACATGGAGGTACGTATGTAGTTGAGTTGATCACGGGATGACAACGGGTTTGGACGTGTATTGCACGCGTTTGGTTGCTTCAAAGATGTGAAGGAGTTAAACAAGGATATTATGCACGTAATTAACTGTTTCAGATTCGTGTAGAGACAAAAAAAGGAAATAAAAATATTCCGAGTTAATGCCGAGTAATGGAGAAGATTTTGAAGTAATGAGGCGTTATTCTTGGACATGCTGAGTATAAATAAGAGTATGGAGTAACATAGAAGAGATAGATGGAGTGAGAGGGGAGTCAGTCAACAGAAGGGTTAGGATCGAGAGAAATGAAGTTGCAGAGAAGACCCAGTTCTGCTGGTGAAGTAGGAGTCGAAGAACATAGTGCTGCCGAGAACTGTCGTTTCTCAACAGTGACCGCGACAGTTCTTTCGTAACACTTGTTCTGAGCTTCGCAACAGATTTTGAACTTACATTGTAACAGTTCTTCTGTAACGTCTATACAACGTTACGAAATTCTGGATTTAATTATTTTCTCTCTTTTCTACTTTTGTACACACTTTTTTGAGAAATAAAAATTCTTTTGAGAGTTTCTACATCATGAGAAGTTAAACTCCCACACTGGGTCGACGGAGGAAGCCGAACTTTAGACATGGGTTAATTTATTTATTTTTCTATATGACTTTTGCACTTAATTTAATTGATTTATGATTCGATACAATTAGTTGTGATTCAATTAGATAGATTATGCTTTGTTTAGATAATCTATGCTTAGGGGATACAATTAATGTTTTGAGAATCTACTTTGGCAAAATAAGAGTCCGTGTTTTTATTCCTTGAGCTATAATTGGTGAAGAATAAATAAATGAATCTATTGATATGAATTCGGTAAAATCCTAAGCCCAGTGAATCTCTCTTCTATTTATTATTTTATATAAACCTTTTAATTTAATCTTAACAACATTCGAGAGAACAAATCTTTAATTACTACTACGAAAATTTTGGAAAATTCCTAAATCATTTTGGCGCCGTTGCGACGCGGATTTGTTTTTAGATTAATTTTTTGGTTTATTTTTATTTTTATTTTGTACAGTATTTTCTTTTTTTTCCTTTTTATGCGTTTCTTTTTGTTTTTATTTTCAGAGACTTTTTGAGGATGATGACTTATTTTGAGGAGACGTCACCTACGATGACGCTGGCGGAACATATGCGTAAAAAGTCAAATTATCAGGAAACCTCATCTGAGATGACGCTTGCTGAATATAGGCGTAGGCAATGGTATGGAGTTTCTTCTCCACATGAGGTTAGTGAAGAATCACATCAAACTATATATGAGAAGTATTACAAACACACACCACCTAGTTTGGAACAAATATTGAGAATTTTAGAATGCCAAAGATTATTTAATGATGATGATGATGATGATTAGTCTGATAGTGACTCTCTGTTCCAAACAGAACATATAGATGACCCTGTGGATGATTTGCCTTATTCCATAGATGAATCTACCTCACAAGATTATTCACCCGACTTAGAGGTTGTTTCTAGACCCCTAGACTTCCAAAAGTTGCCTAATTTAGGGTTGGAATTGTGTGCTTCTAAAGTGTTGTTGGATTACTTTGCATCTAAGTACCCAGAGGACTTGCCTATTCGTGATATTGTGCATGAATCAATTGATATTTCCCCAGTCTCAATAGAATCCCCATACTTTGTTCTTTACGCACTTCCATGTGCAGTAAAAACTTGGTTTAGGGGTAAATTTTGTTTTCTGACAGTTTCAGTGTCCCAATTTTTCCATAAAATAATTGTGAAGCTGTCGTTTGTAAATATTGTATTTTGGGTCGATCCCCAAGTTCTCAGGTTATTAGTTTATGGGGATCTGTTTTTGTACATTCCAGTAGGTATAATTATTTATTTTTGTTTATTCTATTTTTATTTTTGAATTTCCCATCTTAATTTTTATGTTGGATGACTCAATTACATTGAGGACAATGTAATATTTAAGTGTGTGGGAGTGGTTATTAACTTTTTCTTTTAATCTTTTCAGGAATTTTCTTGCGTATTGTGACCAGCTCTTGAGCGGGTCTAAAAATATAAATATTATGACCAGCTGTGTAGCGGGTCTACCAAAACAATTTTTTTTTTATGATTGTTCGGGTGATGACCAGCTGTGTAGCGGATCTATTTTTATGCATTTCTTAATTATGACCAGCTGTGTAGCGGGTTTTTTCTTTTCTTGCATGTTATGACCAGCTGTGTAGCGGGTCTCAAATAAAATAAAATTGTGTGTCTTGTGTATCTGGAAATTGTCATGACCAGCTGTGTAGCGGGTCTAAGTCTCTTAATTTATGACCATATGTGTAGCGGGTCAATTTTCTTTTTTTGCTCGGGACTAGCAAAATATAAGTGTGGGGGTGTTGATAAGCACGTAAGTGCACCATTTTATACCTATATTTATATTAGCTAGGTCTCAATTTCATCACTAATAATCTTGTTTGTAGGTGTTTTTGTCGAATAAGCTCTTATGGAGAAAGTTGCTCGAAAATTGGTTTTTGTACCCCGGAGGAAACGTGTTATTTAGACTCTCAATGTCGGTTAAGGGGCACATCAATTACTAAGGGGTGTCCAGTTGCTAAGGGGCACCTTATTTGTTATTTGGAACCTGTGGTTATTCACACCCCAGGAATTGCTATTTGCACCCTGATTGCTATTCGCACACCCGGATTGGATAAGGGGTAGTCATCTTCTTCGTTTGAATTTCAAATTTTAGCGGGAAAATGGGTGCAGAATTAGGGTTGAAGATTTGGAGGTGTTTGAATGAGATTCAACGGCTGAAATCAAATGGGTTTGCTTCTAGAGTCTAAACAGAGATGTTAATGTGCTCCGATTCAGTTAACTTTGGCTGGATAATCACTGGTTGATGAAAACATGGAAGAACAGTTTTGGCGGGAAAAATGTGTTTGAAACTGGCAGAATTAGGGTTCATATTTTGAAGGTGTTATAGTGAGATTCAATGGCTGAAATTGTTTGGGAAGACTTGGTATAGCTTCACAGTCGTGGTATGATTATTAGTTTTGATCAGAATTGGCTGAATCATCAAGTTTCAGTAGAACAGTTTGTTACGGGTTTTGCTTGAGAAAACCCGAGAGTTGCTGGTTTTGATTTTGGAGATTTCTGGAGTGATTCAATCACTCCAGTGGATTGATATGGGTCTGTTCCGCTTATATATAGTTGGTATAGTCGTTAGATTCATCTAAGTTGGGATCGATAATCGTTGGGAAGAAAACATGGAGGTACGTATGTAGTTGAGTTGATCACGGGATGACAGCGGGTTTGGACGTGTATTGCACGCGTTTGGTTGCTGCAAAGATGTGAAGGAGTTAAACAAGGATACTATGCACGTAATTAACTGTTTCAGATTTGTTTCAGAGACAAAAAAAAGGAAATAAAAATATTCCGAGTTAATGCCGAGTAATGGAGAAGATTTTGAAGTAATGAGGCGTTATTCTTGGACATGCTGAGTATAAATAAGAGTATGGAGTAACATAGAAGAGATAGATGGAGTGAGAGGGGAGTCAACATAAGGGTTAGGATCGAGAGAAATTAAGTTGCAGAGAAGACCCAGTTCTGCTGGTGAAGTAGGAGTCGAAGAACATAGTGCTGCCGAGAACTGTCGTTTCTCAACAGTATCCGCGACAGTTCTTTCGTAACATTTGTTATGAGCTTCGCAACAGATTTTGAACTTACATTGTAACAGTTTTTTTGTAACGTCTATACAACGTTACGAAATTCTGGATTTAATTATTTTCTCTCTTTTCTACTTTTGTACACACTTTTTTGAGCAATAAAAATTCTTTTGAGAGTGTCTACATCATGAGAAGTTAAACTCCCACACTGGGTCGACGGAGGAAACCGAACTTTAGACATGGGTTAATTTATTTATTTTTCTATATGACTTTTGCACTTAATTTAATTGATTTATGATTCGATAAAATTAGTTGTGATTCAATTAGATAGGTTATGCTTTGTTTAGATAATCTATGCTTAGGGGATACAATTAATGTTTTGAGAATCTACTTTGGCAAAATAAGAGTCCGTGTTTTTATTCCTTGAGCTATAATTGGTGAAGAATAAATAATCAAATCTATTGATATGAATTCGGTGAAATCCTAAGCCCAGTGAATCTCTCTTCTATTTATTATTTTATTTAAACCTTTTAATTTAATCTTAACAACATCCGAGAGAATGAATCTTTAATTACTACTACGAAAATTTTGGAAAATTCCTAAATCACATAGCACAGTGACAGGATGGATGTAATGAACCAATGCATCATTTAACATTACCAGCTTCTTAAACGGCTGCCTTCTAAGCCTTCTCAACCAGAGTATTACAGTAGATTGATGCTTTGGATATGCGGAAGACATCCAAGGAGTAAACTCTTTGCTTCTACCACCTGAAATTTAAAATAAAATGCCATCATAACAAAATTACAAGGGTGCAATTTAAAATGAACTGCATGATGCAAGAATGTAGGCTTCAGAAGTAAAAGTGAATCATCATTCGTGGCATCCACTGCGAACAACTTAGGGAAAAAATATTAAGATTGATTGTTGAATAAAATACCCGAAAAACTATCCAACTCGGATGTTTTTATACAAATATATGATGTGCCTATTTTAGAACAAGATTTAGCATATTATCATTGATATTCAACAAATAGAGCAATTGATTTTGTTTGGTTTATGCACATGTAAGTAGACTAGTACAAGGTACGAGGTTAACTGGCATAAAAATACAATCATTATATCCATTAAATAGAAGAACATTACAATAAATCTTAAAGTAACTGGTACAGGTGGAACAAGGAGAATTCCAACAAAACGTCAGGAAAGATGAAGCACGGTCATGAAACTTAAGATGGTTATTTGATAATATTAAGGAGAAGTACCTTTTCAGTCAAATCCAGGATATTTTGGTTGTCAGTGAACTGATTGCTCCAGTTAATCTTTCCTTGATGTACTCTTCCCGCCCCATCTTAAACATGTGCGAAATGAATATAGAGAATGAGAAACAATTATGCAAATAAATCTCAAGTTTTTCATAAGGGCAGCTACCCTTAAGGACACATATCTTGAATATATGTGTAACTACTAAATTTATACAATATCTTGGAATTATCGATTATACAATACTTCCTTCACGAGGCTGAATAGTTTGTGCAGAGTGTTGAAAGCAAAAGTTCTGTATCGCACCTAAGAAGAGCTCAGACATTAAAATTCCATGTTTTAGCCATTAATAGTTGTATAACGTAATCCACTAATCCTTACAGATATTATGGATCTTATACGTATTTCTCTTCCATAATTAAATCTACACCTACATGAAATATGATATCTTCCATAGAATCTACCGACCCTAGAAAGGAATATGACCCTTGTACAACCTGTAATGACTGTCATCATATTAGGGTCACAATATTTCATCCTAGTATAACCAAGATTAGGTGTATTTGAAGTGTAGCTAAGCAAAATCTGAGTAATATCTGACTTCTTGAGTCTAGAATATTTCATCCTAATCTAATCAAGCATGCTTTCAGTTTACTTTCAGTTTTCTACTTTTCTTAACCAAGACTCTTAGAATGACTTTATTCCCAGGGTAACCACTAAGATCATCTGTACATCGAGAGTCTACAAGTGAAATTTACAATGAAAAGACGAGGGTACCCAAATATATCTCAATCTAAAACTTTTCCACCTATAAGTCCTTTCTCCGAAAGTGATTGTCTATGGACTGAGTCGAGACAATACAACTAACCGGTTCACACTTCGTGTGATCGTCTATGGATACGAGATCGAGACAATACAATAACAAGATAACTTGTGTGATTGACTATGGATTCAAGATCGAGACAATACAACAAAGAAGTATGTTTACTTGATAATAGGTTCGGACTTAACCAAACACAATAGGATTGCTATCAAGTAAATAGGAAATAACGTTTGTGTATTTTACTTCTAATTATAATAAAACAATTATAATTGCGGAAATAGAAAAGTAAAAGACACATCAAGATTTTGTTAACGAGGAAACCGAAAATACAAAAAAACCCCGAGACCTTTTCCAGAATTGAATACTCTCAGAATTAAGCCGCTATACAAAATCTAAACCAACTTCGTATAGTTGAGACCAAGCAACTAAACCTATATTTCACCTAGTTCCCTCAGTATCCCTGCGCCTCCAACTTGTAATAAGTCACGCATTTGGAAAAATTCCGTTGGTTTGTATTCCAAACATTAATGGAACAACAAATTTGTTCGGTAACAACTCTTTTCAAACAACGTGATATGAGTTTGAAAAAAGGCTCTTCCGTTTATCCCGATAAACTCCTTTATCGGATTCTTAGATCAATCTCTTAAACAACTACCAAAGTAATTGTCTTAGACTATGCAATCAATACTATTAATCACAAATAATTGTATTGATTCCTATCTACAGAACTAATCAATCAAGGTTATCACAAAGATAAACCGATTATAGTTGGATCCCCAGCTGATCAAGTTTTGTGCACACCAAAGATTATGAACTCAAATAAGAATTATTCTTTGTCTTCAAATCTTCTTAGATCTTCAATAAACACCTGCACATAAATAACTTGAATATCTTGTGATGAATCACACACATAATGGAGTCTGTTAACAATGTATTATCACAAGACGTCTTTAGATATACAACCAGTTATAAAGATCCCCGTCGACACTTCGATCTAGTTTGAGTGAATCTTATATCAAAAGAGAAGATTCTCAAGCATAAACAAACTAGGTGCAATCAAAGTTCAACAACTTTTAGTCAGTCAAATCAATCAAAAACTAATAATAAACCTAAATTATCTATTTTCCCACCAACGGTACTCGTAGAGCTTCCCAATCCCAAAGAAGTCTTTAAAACGAGCGGTCGTAAGAGATTTCGCCTAATTAGGTTACTTTCCTCTCCGAATAGATGGCTCCACCAGTAATAATACAACTAGGTAGTTTTACCGGCCCTGAGGATTAGTTTGCTTGAAATGCAAACTTCAATATTTATATACCAAAGAAGTTTGGGCACCAAGGAATTTCCAAAACCGAAAATATTCTCAAGATATGCAATAAGTAGCAAAATTCGGTTTTCATAATACCTGGAAATGCACTGTCCAAATATTGACCGAAATCTCAGTAGAAAATCTCCAATTAGTAAATGCACATTACTAATTTTTATTTTCTAAAGATATGCATTTAATTGCTGGAAATTAAAATCATATAAAAACTAAAAACCTTAATTAAAAGATTCTCAATTTATTTCGATCCGGGATTCTCCTTTAGCTATTAAGGAATATCTTTGAACAATAAAAGGTAAGAGTTACCGCACATGTTCAAAGTATGTCGACATCTTTACTTTGTAAATCCTTTTTCATATTTACAATCTTGGAACCGATTTGCCACACTTCCAAACAAGTTTAGAATTGGTTCATCTGACTTCCAAGAACTATGTGATTAATTATCCTATCAAATCACCAATCATGGGTTTAACGGTTCTACCAAAATAAGTTTCGGCTCTACCTCCATGTGGGTACTAAGATTAGTCACGCTAGCTTTCCAAAAATTGGTTGACTAGGTACTAGGATCGGTTACCACATATATATGGTATCTAACTTGTATTCGGTTGCACAAGTCATAGGATCGGTTCCCCAATTACTAAAAACTTGTTGCACCTTTTACAAGGATCGATTCCCTCTTGTGATCGGTTTCACCTCTTACTAGGAACGGTTCCCCAATATCTAGAGTTGGTCATACCAAATACAATATATTGATCATACCATCTCAGGTGATTACTTAAGATCGGTTTCACTAATAAAATTCATACCAATACAAAATTCAGGCATTGTGAATAGTTTTACCAAGATACATAAACAAGTTATGAGCGATTATACTAAACACACATATTGGTAATCCAAAGATTTGCAATGAATTACCAATAAGCCAAGCGATTTCCCTTTCGATTCACAAAACAAGTTTATGAATGTACTTCCTTTAAATGAATGTAAAATATTGTTTCCTAGGACGAAATCTTCACCCATACCTATACATAATCACAATAGCATTCATATGATTATGTCGATGTCTTATATACCAAGTCCAATAGATAGACGTTATACTTCGTATTGTAATTCCTTAATACTATGTCTAACTAGAGTATAATCATTCATAGCTTCACAGTTATATTTTCAATATGCATGACTTAAAAGATACGTTAGGAATGAAATAGTTCAAGTCAAATATTACTAACCTCAAGTGGAAGGATGATGTTGTCATTGTAGCTCTTTACTTCTTCACATTCTTCAAGTCTTCACGTAATATTTGTAAGTCTCATATCCTAGTAACTTTATAGGTAACCTATACGAATTTGACTCTAGTAAATAATCAAACGACTCTTTAAATGAGTTTTGATTCACTAAAATATGACAACCAAACTTGACATACCAATGCTTGGTGGGTTCAATCGAGCTATGCTCTAACATACAAGAGTACATATCATTGACATCTGTTATAATCAATGATATAATTGCCAAACATGCACATAGATAGTACATAAATCACCTTTAATTGAACATGCTTTAGAAACTTTTGAGAAGGAATATGAACGAGATAAGACAAAATAGTAGTCAAAGGAAACAAGATATAGCATGTTGGTAAAGAAATGGTTGGACAAATTTCATGGAGAGATTGAAGAAAACTCATTATATCCATTATTATTTGCCTCTTATATCAACTATTTGCTCTAAACATCCCAATTAACTCCGTAATACATCACTCTGGTATATCGAAACATAAATGTATATCGGGTAAGGGAGAACAACACTCACGTGAGTTGATTCGGTAATAATAGAACTACCACGATGATTGTTCATCACTCCACTTGCTGGAAGATCTTCTATATTTATGACCAGGAGAAGGGTCACATAAACCAGAAGATGAAGAATATCCATCAATTTCTACAAGCACTAAAGATGATCAGGAGAAGGGTCACATAAACCAGCAGATAAAGAATCTCTATCACTTTCTATAAGCACCGAAGATGGGTCCCGAAACATATCCAATCTCTGAAAAGCAAAAACACAAACTTTAGCATCTATAGTTAGTCAATACAATATCGATTTTACTATAATTGAGACAATGTTACACTGAGACTCCAGAGCTTCCAAAATAGCTATGGCAGGATTCAGAGACTAATATAAGAAACCGGGACCAATATAAGAAACCAAGTACTAGTTTAAATTTTCAAGACAAAAGAGGTACAAACAAATTACATCATCTTCACCAAGGGGATTATGGTGTTGTTGATAAATAGTTATATTACTCAATCAAGAGTAACATTCTTGAAGCTTGCTTAACCATTGAATTCTAATCATTAGAGCTGCTTTTACTTCATATTCTTCCATTAATATTGATTGCATCTTTACTTGACCCTCTGCATACTACTGTTTGAGGGTGAAAACGGTTTCTGCTGATTTCGGTAATTTCGCGTGGGTGGGTGAAAAACGAGTCTAAACCCTAAACAATGTACTGAACGGGAGTACTTTAGATTCGATAGATTAATCTGTACAAATCCGGCCTAAACCAAGAAATAGCCACTCCAGACTTGCTTCGGTCACAAAGTGAAGGAGAAAGGTTGGTTTAAGGGAGGGAAGCGAAGAGAGTGTTGAGACCAGAATAGTTGATTCTGGAAGAGTAGTTGTTTTAATTGTATCAGAAAGTGAAAGCTAATAGATGGGAAAGCTAACAAGAGATTTATGAATGTTGTATGATCCTGACCAAAACTTGTTGTTCGGTGGAAATAGGTAAGACCTATTTATACAAGTCGAAGTGAAACGTACTCTAGTCTTGTAAGAAATAGAAACAAATGATAAAATGGGAGGAGGTGGTAACTGGTAACGCCTGGAATTAATGTTCCATAATGAAGGAAAGTGTTTCACCATTATTCTCTGTATTTACTAACCGCCTCATTCTTATGACACTGTCTTGTAATAGGCATAATGTAAGCCGCACGCTATAAACCGCCAAACCAATACCCTAATGATCATCCCCCAGTTTGTGACATGTGTTGATGTCTCGAGTGTTTTCATGGAAAGCATGTAGCATGTTGCTGTTGTTAGGAAAGTTGATCTTGGGAGACTTTTCGGCTCGGTGGTGACCTTCAATGGTTGAGATTTTTCATCTTGAGAGGAAAGGTAGCCCTTGATTGTCGCAACCTTCCACTTGGCAGCAGTGGCATGGAGACGTGGCCAGCATGGCCTTGGAATGCTTTTAGGTACATCCAAGTTAGGATTTTGGCATAGTTCGGGCACGACCAAAATTAGGGTTCGGCACTGTGGCCAAAGAATTGGCACCGTAGCCAAGTAGGTGTCGTGACCAAAAGTTTCCACAAGTTTGGTGGAGAACTTATATGGCTGAGATCTGCATCTTAGGAGGAAGGTTAGCCGTTGATTGTAGTTACCTTCCGTTGGTAGCCAGTGGTGTGGTCGGCATGCTCGTGCATGTTTAATGCATGGCCAAAATTAGGGTTTGGTACAAACCATGCAGGCTAGAAGTTACCACGTGTTAGCTGGCGACCTAAGACGCCTAAGATCTGCATCTCAGATGGAAGGGTGGCCGTTGGAAATATGCGGCTTGGAAGGGAAACGCTTGCGGCTTGGAAGGGAGCCGTTGGAAGCATGCATCTTGGAAGGGAAGCGCTTGCAGCTTTGTCTAATTTAGGGTTTGACATGCCGAAACCCTAATTAATGCTCTTTACTAGAATCGCGGTAGAATTCCCGTACGGACTCGTATTTTGACGGTCCGCCCCTTCATTCCGATTGTAAAAGAATTCTCTATCTCCTCAAAAGGGAATATTTAGGTTTTGAGCTCATTTAGGGGGTGAAAACAGCCCGACAATAAAGCTCAGAAAGAATTCAGGAGGGATGGTGGCATGGCCAAAGTTAGGTTTTGGCGGCACAAGCCAAAGAATTTGGCGTTGTGGCCAAAAAGTCGCCACAATTATTTTAGTTCGGTGGTGGACTAGGACGGTTGAGATATGTATCTCAGATGGAAGGGTAGCCACTGATTATTGCAACCCTTCGTTTTGGCAACCAGCTTCGTGCATGGCTTTGGAATGTGTTAGGCGCGGCCAAGCTAGGATTTTGGCGTAGTTTAGGCGCGGCCAAAAACTAGGGTTTTGGCATAGTTTGAGCGCGGCCAAAATTAGGGTTTGGCGTTGGGCCAAAGATTAGCTGGCGACCTTGGACGGTTAAGATCTGCATCTCAGGTAGAAGGGTGGCCGTTGATTATTACAACCCTTCGTTTTGGTAGCTAGCGTTGTGCATGGAAAGTTGGGACGGCTGGCATGGTTGGCATGCCTCGACGAGGAGATGCGGCTGGCACGGCATTCCATTGGCACATGTGGCATGGTTTTCATGCCTTGGCGTAGATACGTGGCTAGCACGGCATGCCATTGGCACATGGGGTGTGGCTGGCATGGTTGGCATGCCTTGGCGCAGAGATGTGGCTGGCATGGTTTGCCATCGGCATGGTGGTGCGGCTGGAATACCTTGGCGCGGAGACGTGGATGACATGGTTTTCCATTGACACAGTGGTGCGGCTGGCATGGTTGGCTTGCCTTGGCGCGAAGACGTGGCTGGCATGGTTTTTCATTGGCACGGTGGTGCGTCTGGCATGGTTGGCATGCCTTGGCGCGGAGATGTGGCTAGCATGGTTTTCCATTGGCACGGTGGAACGTCTTGAATGGTTTTCATGCCTTGGCTCGGAGACGTGGCTGGAATGGTTTTCCTTTGGCACGGTGGTGCGGCTGGCATGGTTGGCATGCCTTGGCGCGGAGACATGGATGACATGATTTTCCACTGGCACGGTGGTGCGGATGGCATGGTTGGCATGCCTTGGCGTGGAGACGTGGCTGGCATGGTGGTGCGGCTGGCATGGTTGGCATGCCTTGGCGCGGAGACGTGGCTGGCATGGTTTTCCATTGGCACGGTGGTGTAAGAATTTAGGATTTGGTATATACTAAGGTGATGTCGGTCAATACTAAGGGTTCTCACGTGGAACATGACACATGTATAATAATAAAAAATGGTACCCCGGTAATTCTTACGTAAGCATGCTGATTGATTCAATAAATGCGCTAGTGGTCGTAGTGACATCATGTCAGATATACGGTTTTACAATTTTAACCCTAAGGTAAAAACCACCATCAACATTAAGTCCCCTGCTTATCTCGGAACATGAGCTTTGTTGTGAGGTAAGCATAAGATGGTGACAGACAAGGACAAAATCGAAACGGAAAGTCATGGAAAGATGGTCAAGAAAATCTGACTAACCTTTTTCGGGAGATAAAGAGAGTCCACAACTGTTACGTTGGTAGCTTTTGTGAAAATTCAGTGGTGTTGATAGCTAGGTCGTGGAGCGGTAAAGACGATTGCTGTCTGGGATGCAGACTGTTGGTATCGGTTTGGAAGGGGGCCATCAGCATTGGTCGGCTTGGAATGAAGCCGTCAGCATTAGTCGGATTGGAATAGAGCCGCTTTCATTGTGCGACTTGGATTGGAGCTATCTTGAGTTCCTCGGAAGGATGACGACTGTCTTCATTTCCATGAAAGGATGACGACCGACTTCAGTTCCGTGGAATGATGTCAACTTTGTCTAAATTAGGGTTTTGCATGCTGAAACCCTAATTAGCGCCCTTTACTAGAATCGCTGTAGAATTATCATACGGAATCGGGTTTTGACGGTCCGCCATCCATTCTGAACGGAAAAGAATTTCCTATCTCCTTACTCGAAAATATTTAGGTTATGGACTCGTTCGGGAGGTGAAAACAGCTCGACAGTAAAATTCAAGAAGAATTCAGGAGGAATGTTGCGGGCCCAAGGTGGCATAGTCGCGCCCAGTCACCTATTCCCATTCATGGAGCAAGAAGGAATCTTCATTCTGTTCAAACTCTAGAAACTCCGTCCGCATGAAAAGAGGTATCGACCCTCTTCTGTTGCTCATTTGGATCTGTGCTTTCATCTGCAGTGTCTCTCCAGTGGATTCCAAAATTTACAAAAACTCCACTGCATTCTTGGGATGGATGGATGAAATATATGCTCGTCAACGATCATGTTAGGGATAATATTGGATATTGTCGTTACGTTATCGGTCCATCCTTGACTTTAGGTTGTTCAGTCTCTGGAGCTTCTGATCGCGATGATTGATATGTTGTGGATGATTGTATGGTAGAAATCTTCCGAAGACACAGGATGAGATAGATGAGTTGGGATACATTTTGTTGCCGATATGCTGCTATCAAATCTTCAAGGACTTTGTTTCAAGAGACATCCTTCGAACTAGTTTCTGAATCTTGGACTATCGTATAGAATAGGATGTGGTGAGCAGTCCCCAGTTATATTTCTGTTAGATTCGATGGCATGGACGAATATGTGAATGTATCTCTGTAGCGTGCTTTTGGAGTTTTCGATGCACATGTACGGCTTCATGTTAAGAAATTCCCGCGGCTCATAAAACTTCGACAGTGATGATGTTGAAATCAGAAATAACCAAGTTGAGGGGAGTGAAAGCGTCTCATGCTGGTACTCCCCATGAGTAGCCTACTTTCATCGCATTTCCTTGAATCCATGTCCACGGAATTTGATACAAGCTTATTGTACTCTTCTTGATGTGACGCTGGGATGCACATGGACGAAATATTCTGGATAGCAAAGAGGCAGCAATGAGAGACGCGTCTTTGGAGTTTTCTCATGAGTCTTTGATGGTCGTCGGGATGGACTACAATGAGCAGTCCCCAGTCGAATTTTTATTTAGTTTCTAAAGTTTTTTTCCTCTGAGAAGGCTTAGGATCCACCACGACCTCATATTTAGACAGAGAGGTGGTGATATTCTTGCGTTACACCCTTGAAGAGTAGATGACCTTGTTGTGGTTATGGCCTTTTGTTTGACTGTGTCTTCTGAGATTTGACAATGAAAGGATTCCGTGTAGATCCTCAGTCCCTAAGTATGGTTTACATGTTTCTATCTTTATAGTTATTGCTGGTGCGGTTAAGCTCTGGATGGTATCAAAAAATGAGCGGCAACAGTTATTGGTAGAAGATATAATCAGAAGAGACTACATTATTGTGGAAACAAAGTATGTTGGCTAAATTTGTATGGGCATCCATGGAAGTAAAAGGATTGGATGGATGCGTAAGCGAGAAAACTGTCCATGGTCGAGAGTTTTGGCGGGATGGATCAAAAGGTGGCCATGACTACGAAGATTGGATGGCTGCGATCATGATCCTTGACATGGGGAGTATGATGGCAAGACCCTTTGCAGGAAGGAGTGGTGTTGAAGCGGCTTCGGCTCTTGGGGAGGACGTTAAAACTTAAAGATCCAAATGCTGCTTCGGGTCCTGGAGCAGCTTATGGAGATAACGCTGAAGCGGAGTGGCTGCTGGAGCAAACGTTGAAGCGAAGCGGCTGCTGAAGCGAATGTTGAAGCGGAGCCACTGCTGGAGAACGTTGAAGCAGAGCCACTTCTGAAGAGAACGTAAAAACGGAGCCTTGAAACTCCCAGAGCCTTGACGGTTACAATGTTGAAGCCGGAGACTGCGTCACTCAGCATTTTGTCAAACTCGACATCCCTCAAGTGAATAGTGGTTAGGATTTGTAGATGGTGGATTTTCGACAGAGACTAAAATCGTAACTCCGTAATCATACGAACTTATGATCCAGCAATCATACGCGAGTATTGAGACATGGGTCTCTCATTGGACCTCTGACTGAGAATACTGTCTCTCAGATTACATGCAGATATGTAGTCTCTCGGATGGACAACGTTATATATGTATTGAGACACGGGTCTCTCATCGAACCTCTCACTGAGAATACTGTATCTCAGAGTACATGCATATATATAGTCTCTCGTCTAGACAACGGCATGTCTCATGAATATTGAACACTTCAGTAATTACTTCTATATATAATCACGAGATTGACGGCTCCTAGACAGCTTGACTGCTAGTATAGAGCGATAACGTATCCAGGATATAAACAACAATTTTCCCTTAACTATATAAAGGATATGATGCTCCAACAAGCTCACGTCGCTCAGAATAATTAATGCTCCTAGATAGCTTGCCTGCTAGTATAGAGCCATCAATTAATTATTCCTAAATTCTTGGATTCATCCACTGAATTTATGAAAATATTCAACTATGGTTCTTCCCAAAAGAATTCCATGGGTTAGTAATAAATATTCAACGTACGGACATCTGAGACACCTCAGAGTAAGCCCGATTTAAATGGTGCAAGTGTACTCAACGACGATGCACTAACAATCACCGCACGAACGAGTATTTCAAAATACGACGAAACGATGAACCTATGCAAATAGGAAGGAAAATAATAAATAATTAAATATTGACCAAGGCGCTGGGGGATTGGGCTCACCGATAGGCCGGCCGTGCCTTGGCCAATTCCACGCAAGTTTATATTTTATCATATTTTATCATTATTTTCCTTGAGTTCATGAAAATCCTTTCACTTGAACAAATATCCTTCGTTTTGAGGAAACTCCTCGGATTCATGGTGTTTCCTTCGCACCAAGGAAATAATATAAAATTAGGAAAAATATGGTGGGGTCGTGATCATTGGCCAACCGGCCAATACTTGATCCCGGCCGGCCCCACACCTCATGGTTCCTTATTATTTTATTATTATTTCCCTAATTTCATGGTATTTTCACAAACCCATGAAAAATAATATAAAATTAGGGAAACCCGTGGGACCGGGCCTAAGCCGTCCGCCCATGCCCTAGCCAGTCCCACACGCTCCTTTATTTTATTATTATTATTTTAAGTTTTCCTTGGTCCCATGAAATTCCTTGATTTCATGGTATTTCCCTCAAATTATGAAAATTCCTTCAAATCATGGAAAAATATATAAAATTAAGGAAAACTCGTAAGACCAAGCCCAAGCCGGCCGTCCATGCCCTAGCTGGTCCCACACACCCTTATTTTTATTATTTTAATATTATTTGCTTCCTTGATCCCATGGAAACTCCTTGATTTCAACAAATTCCCTAAATTCATGATATTTTCATAAATTCATAAAATTAGGAAAAGGCACCACAAGACCATAGTCACTGGCCGTCCGACCATGCCTTGGCCTCAGCGGTCCCATGCCTCATCATTCCTTTATTTTATAATTATTTTCCTTCATCTCATGAGTTTTCCTCAGTTTCAGCAAAACCCTAATTTTGTCATATTTTCTCGAATGGATACTCAAATGCACGCCAGAAAATATCAAAATTCTCAGGATTGAGACAAGGACGTCTTGACGATGAAATCATGTTACCTTGACCGACCAAGGTTGACTTTGTGGCTTGCAGAGAGCCGGTTCCATGTATTTTCATAAATTGACCTAATTTGCACAATTGCACATAATGGGTCCAAAACTTTTCCAAATAAATTTTGGATTTTCATGATGTGATCGTCAGTTGATCCCCTGACTGCCCATGGATGATTTCATGACCCCTTGGTTGGTCCCTCACCTCTTCATTATTAGTTAGGTTTTATCACCTAAGGCTCAAGTATTTTTCGAATAAATGATTAAACCAGCATTTAATCATTATTTCATCAACAAGTCACCAACTCCTCAAGAGGTCTTGGTATTTGCTCACGTGAGCATACTGGTGTTATATGATCGACTCACGGTATCATGTAACCGGTCCTTCCTTCGTTCCATGGTTAAATTCTTAATAAACATGAAGTGTTCATCAATCGATCAAATTAGGGTTTCTGAGTCCAAGGATCATTATTACAGATTCAAACACTAATAACTTTACGACGATTTCATGATCAATATTCTTATTAATTATGCTCGGTTTAACTACCAGTATTTTAATTAATATTTTATTTTGGTCACGCTACCAATAATTCATCAGATGAACAACATTTGCTCAAACCAAGAATATTGGCTCAACACTTGCTCACTTCAACGTGAGGATTACACCACTGTCTCAGCAGACACGTTCAATTTATAAGTTTCAGAACATTTTGGAAAATCATGTTCAACTCAGCAAATACATGGACTCATCGTCCCATAAAGTCATGAAGTCAACAACTGACTAATTAACCACGAGACGTCAATCGTGTCACTTGGGGGGATATCAACTAAGATTTTGGTTTGGCGGTCTACGACATGTGTGTTCAAACACACGATGGAATGTGAGCAAGTCGTGTAATCAGTTGAAGGAATTAACAAAGTAGTGGATGGAAAATCGAATAAGTCTCCGCACGATGAGCAACTGGTTTCAAACATGATTTCCATTTCCCCACTCCTCGATTCCATCAACTGTCACACTTCATGAGATCATGGTGTCTACAATTCCAGCAATATAAATAAGTCTTTGAATCATGATTGAATATACAAAGATCTCACATCTCGCAGACAACACGAGATAAACAACTAATCAATTGAGCAAGTACTCTCAACTGAAAAATTTCAACCATTCAGAACTTATCATATTCAGAATTCACAACACACTTACAATCTTTGATTACCATTGATTATACACATTTCTCAGCTTCCATCCTACAGATTGACCCATCCTCTCTTGTGACCGAATTTACTCTAGAACAACCATTGTCTTGCTTTAGGCCGGAGTAATACAGATTGATCTCTCGAATTCAAAGCACTCCCTTCTTGCAGTGCATCTGTATGAGGTTGAATATTTCACTCGGTTCAAGGAGTCTCCTCCGTACGATCGTCTCCTCAATTTCGTAAAAACCAGCAAATCGTTTTGCCCCATCTACAGGAGTCCCCAGTCCCATCCATCGACCGTGCTTTCCAGGAGAGGTTGGGGTTTCGGAGAGGCTTCCCTGGCTAGAAACAGCTGCTTTCCTGATGCAGTACGATTGAGGGATGCAAATATGTATTGACGCTACGCATTAGAGAAATATAGAATCTCACATAACTGTTTCATCATAGACTACACGATTTTGTGGGAGAAGTCCCCAGAAATCATGCATCTCCTGACGGGAAGAAGGTCTATGTGAATTCAGAAGGGTTGCTGATTTCCTTTGCCTCGATTTTGGAGAAGTTGTTCCTGATCTTTACGTGTGATGAAATTGGATTGCTGATTCCCTTCTACTAGGCGTTCAAGATAAACGCGATCCTCTTCATCTATAAACGCACGTCCTGCTGAAGTGCATGCACCGGATGTTAAAAGTGTGCCTTATCAGCTCCCTCTTGGGTTGACGTGACTCTTATGGCGGACACTTCGTTAGTGTCTTGATGAAATAGGTATCTCTTTCCGAGTTATAAATACGTCTGTCGAAGCCTTACGAAAACCTTTTGTCTTTCCATCAAATCAACAGTGATAAAAGGAGGTTGGCTTCTTCCGGATATTCCAGTGTCTTGCCCCGATGGTGGATTAGTAGCGTCTTTGGTGACGGTTAGAGCTGTCATACTTGAAGAAACGTTAGGGTGGCGGAAGCGGCTCTGATTCTGGTGATCGTAGGTGTATAATGAAGAGATGGCGTGATTTTGATCACGGAGTGCTGAAGCCATGGCGCTGTTTCGAAGGGTGAGGATGGCACTGTTTTGGCTAGTTGTGGAGCGGAGAAGATGGCGCTAGAAGGGTGCAACCTGTTAGCGCTGGAAAGGATGCAAGTTGCTGGCGCTGAAAATATGCAAGCTGTTAGTGCTGGAAGGATGCAAGTTGTTAGCGCTGGATCGGCTTGGAATGGGCGCTGGCTTGGCATGGGCGCTGGCTTGGATTTGGTATGGCGCGGACTGTTGGCTGGGCATGGTGCAGACTGTTCTTTCGGTCCCAGTTGTCTCTTTCCATACGTAGCTCAAATAGGAAATCCTTTCCTTATACAAATTCCAAAAGTGTTATGCCTATAAAAGGGGCTGGCTCTCCTTTTTTTTTTTTTTTAAAGGCAAACAATGCGCCTGGTTTATGGTTTTATTTGAATTGATAGATAATTGTTATCTACGAGGGTTTTGGATTATTCTTTTGGAATGAATTTTCTTAGAATAATGTTTTTTTGGTTATGACAGTAAGTAGCATAAGTACCCCGGGAAAGCTATGGAAATGTGAATGTTGTGCGACAGTAGAAAGCATGAAATGAAACATGGGAACAATATAGCTATCGGTTTTTATCATCTCTGTGAAGATTTTGAAGTAGTAGACCATATATTTTTCCTAACAAGACTTACTCGGTTTTTTGGATCTCCTAACAGAACTGGATATCCCGGGTGCAAGTTCGAGTTTTGTGGGAAGCGCCGACGTGATCACGAGAAGTCCCCAGTCACTCCTTGCCATGTGGTAACCGATAATTGAGCCATTGATTCCCGAGCGGATTTTTTTTGCTTATACTATCTTGAGATCGGCGTTTGAAAGATGAAATCAGGAATTGAAAGTTTATATAATAACCGAGAGATTAATCTCCTACTGTGGTCGCTAATTGTTTGAGGGTGAAAAAGGTTTCTGCTGATTTCGGTAATTTCGCATGAGTGGGTGAGAAACGAGTCTAAACCCTAAATAATGTACTGCACTGGAGTACTTTAGATTCGAGAGATCAATCTATACAAATCCAGAATAAACCAAGAAATGGCCATTCTAGACTTGCTTCGGTCACAAAGTGAAGGAGAAGGGTTGGTTGAGGGGAGGGAAGCGAAGAGAGTGTTGATACCAGAATAGTTGATTATGGAAGAGTAGTTGTTTGACTTGTATCAGAAAGTGAAACCTAACGGATGGGAAAGCTAACAAGTGATTTCTGAGTGTTGTATGATCCTGACCAAAACTTGTTGTTCGGTGGAAATATGTAAGACATATTTATACAAGTCGAAGTGAAACATACTCTGGTCTAGTAAGAAATAAAAACGTATGAGTAAATGGGAGGAGGTGGTTCTTTCCAAAACATCCACCTCACCCCCATTGGATTCTTTCCAGAAAACCTCACCCCCATTCTCTGGAATTGATGTTCCATAATGAAGGAAAGCATTTCACCATTACATTTACTAGGGTTTTAGATGAAGCCCTCTCATTGTATTCATATATTGTATCTTGTTCTTGAACCAAGTTTTTTTCAACTCATTCATATGATGTATCCATTGTAGTTAGAATATCTCTATGTTGATTATGCTACAACTCATGCTTAACCAAATATTGATCTTTAGATTAGTCGTCAAGAATAATATTACAAGTTGAATGCATATCATAGGTTATTGGTGGATTTGAATACCATAGTATCCATATTATCATTGTTTATATCTTGATATTGTGATCTTTACTTTTATTATTTCGCCTCACTTGAAAATCATATCGTCGTATCGACAAAAACAAACCCCTTTTGGTTACTCTCGAATCGGGATTTAGAATCAACTTCCTACACTCTCCAAGTCTACGTTATTCGACTCTCGACCTTTGTGCACTTTTTATACAATAGTAGGTATCTTTCCGAAAGTTTTATGCGCTCATTCGGACTTGGTAGAAGTGTAGTTCAAGTTTTACGTCTCCACATCCTTTGTTGTTGTCTCTGGAAGCATTTTACAGATAACGGGCCAGACAAAATTCACTTTATTCGCATAGCCAAAAAGGAAAAGGAAGGAAGAAGTTTTTATTTTAATAAAAAAAAAAAAAAAAAAAAAAAGAGAGTTTATTTTATTTATTTTTAGTTTGTATTAGATTCCCTTTACTCTTGTAATTTTTTTTTCTTTTCGCATTTATTTTGGACTTTGGACTTGGACATTCTATTTTTATTTTTTATTTTTAAACCCTACGAAAGGGTATTATTAAATATCTTACAATATCACCTCTACCCTCGGATGACACTTAGAAGTGTTTTGTCGAAACCTCGCGAATCCTTGTTAGCGAGGATTCTTGTATTCATCTTTGTTATGTTGAGGAATTGAATCGGTGGAAATTACTTCGAAGTTCATTGACGGTTTCGTAAGAGGCCTTAGGTATCATATTTGAAGGATTAGAAAATTTGGTCTAGAAAAAACAATTATATGAATTTTCTTCTTTTTTTTTTTTTTCTAATGTATGCAAGTCATGTCGGATGCAGTCTGCGAGGTGGGGATGGAAACAAATCCATCGTTACTTACGGGCATACTTCACATTATGAAACTCCAGAGACCATGATGTCACTAGTTATAGGGATTATTATGGAAATTTTCACGATCCACGAGCATCAATACATGAACCCTAGTAACTACTCACACATGTATCATCCACCACGGGGTGAAAATGAACATCTTTGGCGTTGCCCAACTCTCACAATCATCACTTTTGGACCGGTTAGAAGCTAGAACTTTGCAGCTTTAGAAATGAAAATGCATGAATGCATCGCGTATAATTCTTCTAGGCAATGTCCCTGAAATCTATGCTTGTACCTTAAGTGAAACATTTTGTACTTTTCAATACCATATAGCATTAATTATGAATTTCCTCCCTCTTGTTGAAGACTCTCATTCCATTGACAACTTAATGCATTATTAAAAATGAATTTGATTCATTTACAAAATGTGGAAAGGAGGAATTTCGATGAAATATTTGTTTGTCCTAATGAAATAAAATGTGAAAATAGTATGCCTAGTCTTACTTGTGTATTTGCATATGAACTCTAGAAATACTACGGTCATAGTAAGAAATAAAAACGATTGTGAACTGGGGCTTATTGATTTGTTTTATGAGCATGAACATGATGTTGTACTTGTGTCCTGATGAGTAAATGGGAGGAGGTGGTAAACCGTCTTTTGGGTTGATCCTCAACTTTTTAGATTGTTGGTACATGGTGTATATACTTTTTTTGTCTTGCGCTCATATTATTTGCTTTCAAAGCATTCATTCAATTATGGTTAGCACCACCCTTTCGGAATTGATGTTCCATAATGAAGGAAAGAATTTCACCATTACTCCTGATGATCGTTATCATTCAAATTCCTAAGTTCATCATCTACAACAAAGACATTTCTATGGATGCTCGATATTGGAGAAGGGTTTGTGGGTACTTCTTTGGTGAACGAGACTACAACTCGTCCACTAGGGACACCTAGGGGTTTAAAGGCCGCCACCTTTTCATTGGCACTTAACTCATCTTTCGCGCTTCAAAGTCATATATTATCCCAAATTACCATTTTCAAGAAATAAATATTTGTATTAATTAATTTTGTGTTTTTAAGTACTAAATAAAGACAAATTCATGGGATTAAACAACCCATGATCCAAAACCCAAGACCAAAATTTGGATTCTTTCCAAAACATCCACCTCACCCCCATTCTCTCACTCAATCACTCCCAATTTGTAATCCAAGTGCTTGAGGGAATTTTGTGTATAAATAGAGAGGGTTGTTGTGTTGAAAAACCATCCAAGAATAGCTTGTTCATGTTAGTTAATCAAATTTAAGTTTTGTTGTAATGTTCTTCGTGTTCTAGTTTCATTTACTAGGGTTTAGATGAAGCCCTAATCTCATTGGTATGTATTCATATCTTGTATCTTGTTCTTGAAAGTTTAGAATTGTTTAAAGATATAATTTAATCCAAGTTTTTCAACATCTTGCTCTCACAATGTATGCCATGTATCCATTGTAGTTAGAATATCTCTATGTTGATTATGCTACAACTCATGAATCTTTAGATTAGTTGCGCTTAATTAGACAATTAATGCTTTGGAGAAATACTTTAGTTGTGATTAAATTATCCATTGGAGAAACACCTTAGTTATACGAACAAGAATAATATTACAAGTTGAATGCATATCATAGGTTATAATTGGATTTGAATACCTAATGAACTAGCATGCTTTTAGGTGCGGCCAAGTTAGGATTTTGGCATAGTTCGGGCACAACCAAAATTAGGCTTTGGTACCGTGGCCAAAGAATTGGCACCGTAGCCAAGTTGGTGTCATGACCAAAAGTTGCCACAAGTTTGGTGACGAACTTGTACTGCTGAAATCTTCATCTTAGGAGGAAGGTTAGCCGTTGATTATGGTTACCTTCCATTGGTAGCCAGTGGCGTGGTCGGCATGCTCGTGCATGTTTTAGCTGTGACCAAAATTAGGGTTTGGTACAAATCGTGCAGTTTTCGCATTGGGCCAGAAGTTGCCACGCGTTAGCTGGTGACCTTGGACGGCTAAGATATGCATCTCATATGTAAGGGTGGCTGTTGGTAGCATGGTTCTTGGAAGGGAGGCGCTTGCGGCTTGGAAGGGAGGCGCTTGCGGCTTGGAAGGGAGCCGTTGGAATCGTGTGGCTTGGAAGGGAAGCGATTGCGGCTTGGAAGGGAGCCGTTGGTAGCGTGCGACTTGGAAGGGAAGCGCTTGCGGCTTGGAAGGGAAGATCTTGCGGCTTGGAAGGGAGTCGCTTGCGGCTTTGTCTAATTTAGGGTTTGACATGCCGAAACCCTAATTAGCGCTCTTTACTAGAATCGCCGTAGAATTCCCATACGGACTCGGATTTTGACGTCTTGCCTCTCCATTTCGATCAGAAAAGAATTATCTATCTCCCACGCTGGAATATTTAGGTGTTGAGCTCGTTTAGGTAGTGAAAACAGCCTAACAATAAAACTCAGAAAGAATTCAAGAGGGATGGCGGCATGGCCAAAGTTAGGTTTAGGTGGCACAAGCCAAAGAATTTGGCGTTGGGGCCAAAAAGTCGCTACAAGTTTTTTAGTTCTATGGTGGACTTGGACGGTTGAGATCTGTATATTAGATGGAAGGGTAGTCGTTGATTATTGTAACCCTTCCTTTTGGCATCCAGCGTCGTGCATGGCTTTGGCATGTGTTAGGCGCGGCCAAGCTAGGATCTTGGCATAGTTTAGGCGCGACCAAAATTAGGGTTTGGCGTTGGGCCAAAGGTTAGCTGGCGACCTTGGAAGGTTAAGATATGCATCTCAGGTGGAAGGGTGGTCATTGATTATTGCAACCTCGTTTTTGCAGCTATCGTTGTGCATGGCAAGTTGGGACAGCTGGCATGGTCGGCATGCCTCGGCGAGGAGATGTGGATGGCACGGCATGCCATTGGCACATGTGGCATGGTTGGCACACCTTGGCGCGGAGATATGGCTAGCACGACATGCCATTGGAACATGTAGTACGACTGGCATGGTTGGCATGCCTTGGCGCGGAGACGTGGATAGCATGGTTTGCCATTGGCACGGTGGTGCAGCTGGCATGGTTGGCATGCCTTAGCGCGAAGACGTGGCTTGCATGGTTTTCCATTGGCATAGTGGTGCAGCTGGCATGGTTGGCATGCCTTGGCGCGGAGACGTGGCTGGCATGGTTTTCCATTGACACGGTGGTGCGGCTGGCATGGTTGGCATTCCTTGGGGAAGACTCGTGGATAGCATGGTTTGCAATTGGCACGGTGGTGAAGCTGGCATGGTTGGCATACCTTGGCGTGGAGACGTGGCTGGCATGGTTTTCCATTAGCACAGTGGTGCGGCTGGCATGGTTGGCATACCTTAGTGCGGAGACATGGATGGCATGGTTTTCTATTGGCACGGTGGTGCAGCTGGCATGCCTTGGCGAGGAGACGTGGCTGTCATGGTTTTCCATTGGCACAGTGGTGCGGCTGGCATGGTTGGCATGCCTTGGCACGGAGACGTGGCTGGCATAGTTTGTCATTGGCATGGTGGTGCAGCTGGCATGGTTGGCATGCCTTGGCATGGAAACGTGGCTAGCATGGTTTTCCATTGGCACTGTGGTGTAAGAATTTTTGGTTTGTTATATACGAAGGTGATGTTGGTCAATACTAAGGGTTCTCCCGTGGAACATGACACATGTATAATAAAAAAAATATACCCCGGTAATTCTTACGTAGGCATGCTGATTGATTCAATAAATGCGCTAGTGGTTGTAGTGACGTCATGTCAGATGTACAGTTTTACGATTTTAAAAACCACCATCAACAACTACTCAAAAGAATTAGCGCAGAATAGGTCAACTCTATATGAGAAGGTTCATGATATCATATTAATACCTGATAAAATTATGTAAGTTCCAAATAAATCATATCTAAAACAAATCTAAAACAAAAACATTTTCCTTCAAAGTCGGGATCTCCTCCTGATTAACATCATCGATCATTCTCCGTGTTAGTTGATCGATTTCTTCTTTGAGGTTCGATATCTCTTTCTGATAGATAATTCTTGCATCACTACCGAAGTATCCACATATGCAAGTAAATAACTCACAATTAGCTTACAAATTAAATTCCAAGAAAGAATAAAACTAAAAAAACCAAAGGTTCAAAGCTTGATTGCTGCCTTTCCTTTACCGCCACAAACTTCTTATCAACTTCCTATAGTTGGAAAGTTCAAAAAGGTATAACAGATAAAGGAACACATAACATCATAAAAATATGAGAGATCAATCAGTATACTGTAGCACCTCAGTCACTCAGTATGGGCCTGTTGAAATGGTTCATTCTCTGTACTCTCCTGTAAAATAAATATACATTTCCAAATATGACCACCTTATGAATCATCCTCACATAAGAAGTCAGATACCATTAACTTTTAACTCTGAACAAAGATTATACCTTTCATGCAGTTATGTCCTTGTTTAATCCGCGAAATAGTCTCACTGCAAAGTAAAATATTGTCTGTATAAATCATTATAAGTTTAGAATGACATGTAAACCTGAAAATAATAAGGTAATTCACTCAGTGGTATATCATATATAACATCAAACAGGAAATTTAGTTAAGCAAAATGCTGGAACAAATAACAAACCTCTTAATGGGAAGTAGTGTTCTTTCTGCTGATGCTGGGAACCATGGAAACTACAGTCAATGTCTTGGACAATCAACCTAAGAATTGAATGGTCTTCATCAGATGCCGAATGATTGAATTGATCTCGACTAAATTTTTTGAAGCCTAACTAACACTTTCATTGGTGGATCAACCTTAGATGAGAGAAAACCCATTTAAGAGATTCAAAAGATATATATCCATGAACAGTAAGCAACTGTGTAAACTGTTGAACATAGCTTTAGCGATAAAAATAGATTGATAAAACAACCGAAGTTCCTACCCAATTTGCATCTATACAGTAACATATGCTTCAATATCCCCATTTCCCTCAACTCCATTACCATTACGAATCCAATCATGTCCTTCATGCAGATTTATTAAAAGCCATTACATGAATAGCAACAAAAATACACCTTGATAAACAAGATCCAAACATGGATAGAACTCTACCCATAATTGCAGATTTTAAACAAAGAACAATACCCAAATTAAAAGATAAAATCAGGACATAAATACAGATTCATGTCAAATCTCCACCAATTTCTACCTGCATCACCACCACCAACATCCATTCCCATAACATATCAAAGGGTTTCATCGTAAACACATAAAAAATGATGCACCACTACTAACTATACCCAAAAATTTGGAGTACTGACCATCCCATCAATACCAACAGCCCACACCATCAACTCTAACCTTTAACACTACACACAAACAGTTAAATCACCACAAAACTGAAATCAAATAAAACCCATGCTTTAGGAGTCCATCAAATACATCAAACAAAAACAAAAAAATGAAAAATTTTACCGAATCAAACAATAAGAGCAAAAATATAATCAAGCAATGATAACAAAAAAAAAAGGTGAAAATATTAGGGTTTATGCCTAGTGATGTATTCTTCTTATACTTTCAACTCTGTCGAATATGAGATGAGGGTTTGCTTTGATTTCAGGAGAAAAATCAACTAGAACTAGGGCTACAAAATTATGGAATGTTACACAATTATGGTTCTGATTCTGAGATGAGTTTTGATTCAAAGATGTGACTAAGATTAGTTTTTGAAATCAAATTTGATTCAACGATGAGAGGTGTTTGCATATGAACAAATAAACTAAAATTAGATGAGATTTTGCATTTGGTTTTACGAACAAATAATCTAAATTTAGGTTACAAAAGAGGGGTTTCCTTTTATATATGATACATGGGTTTTGATTTTGAGATGAGGTTCGGATTATTCATTGATTGTGAGAGTTGAAGTTGGATCTATGAAATTTCAGAGTTGGGTCTAGAAGGAAGATAAGAGACATATTTATGGGTGAAAAATATTTTTGCCGGTTTTGGTAATTTGAGGTGCGTGGATGAGAAATGAATCTAAACCCTAAACAAATGCACTGCACGGGAGTGCTTTTGATTTGAGAGATCAATCTATACAATTCTGGCATAAACCAAGAAATGGCAGTTCCAGAATTGTTTCGGTCACAAAGTGAAGGAGATGGGGTTGATCTTAGGGAGGGAAGCGAAGAAGGTGTTGAGATTGTGAATGTATAGGATGTTTTATGACTTGTAACAGAAAGGTGAACATGCTTACAAATAATGCAAGCAGGATCTGGGTGTTTGAATACACTTCGTATTAACACTTGGTTTCTGTGTTGTGTTCTATGTCTTGGAAATAGGGAGGAGAACCTATTTATACAAGTCATTTGAGCCTCATTCACGTCTCTCGTGGGAAGTGGAGTGATGGAGTAGTGGAGTTGTGTGTTAGCGTCACACGATCAGTCTTGCCCACTTCTCCCAATATCACTAACCGTCCATGTCTTCCTGACACGTTCTTGTGATGGCGTATTGCACATTGCACGCTGTAAACCACGAGACCAATACCCCAGTATGTATCCCCCAGTTTGTGACATGATTGATGTCTTGAGTGTGTGGATCTTGGGACCCACAGAAAGTAGCATGTAATGCTTGGTTAAATAATTAAGTTATTTAGGAAGTCGATACTTGTGCAGTATCATGTGTATTCTATGCAGGTAATGCATCGAATGTATTCAGCATGTATGAAGCATTGCTGTTGAGTATCATGTCCATCCTACTTCATGTGATGGTTTGGAGACTGAGCTAGCAAGCCCTCCCTTGGCCGATCACATGGTGTGATAGAGTGGCGGATGGTAATCATTATGACGCCTCATTGACCAATTAACTCCTGACTAGGGTTGTATAACCAAGCAGGTGAAGTTGAACGGACGATATGATATTTGAGACGCTCATCTGCGACCGTTAGTGGAAATAAGGTTTATGAAGAGGTGTGCAAGCATCACTCTTCATCTTGGTCGAATCGAAGCTTGGGACACGATTTTGTCTAGGCCGATCATGCATGCGTGTAGATGGCATGATGGTGTAGGCGCCCATACCTCATTGTCTCATGAAAGTATGATCTGGGCCCTCAATTCTTCCGACGAATTTGAGTGGTCGAGATCTATTTGCGACAGAAAACTGGTGCCGCAAAAGCCGCGCATCGTACCAACTTCGGGCGCGCGTTCCCAGACGACCAAGATTGGTTGGTCTTGGGAGATTGGCTCGGCATGTAGGTGGTAGGCTGATGTTCACGTCTATACCTGACTGTCCCATGAAAACGTGATCTAAGCCACTCAATTTGTCTGGCGAAGTTTAGTGGTCGAGATTAGTTTCCAATTGGGAAGTGTGACCACGCTAGTTTGGTCGTGCAATTTTGGATAACCAGGCATGGTACGCCTTGGACGATCAGGTGAGGATAAAGATGGGCCCACATTGGTCATGTTGATGTGCACCAGACCTGCTTAGTCTAATCCTGGACCCTTCATTCGTGCAGGAGAAGATGGACGCTCGTGATCGATACAAACCCTAATTTTAGGGTTTCAATGGTCGTGCATCATGGCTTGTTTAGGCGCACGAATTGTGACGGCCAACCATGGTTGGATTTGACCGATTGGTCATGTGTGTATACGGGCCCACGGTATTTGTGTTGACATGCTCTGGGCCCTTTGAATCAATATCTACACACTCCATCTAATTTAGGGTTTTCGTCCATACTGCTTTGGCTTGGACGTTTTGGCAAGCTATGCCAACCATTTGGGAAGGCCGACCGAGCGGGGTCCGTGTTGGTTCGGTAGTGAATATTCCAATACCTGCTTGGGGTCATGGATCCGATCTAAGCTATCCAATCGTGCTGGTGAAGTTGGATGGTCGTGACCTTTTCTGAGACTGACATGGATAGTCCATATTCGAATATGCTCAATCAGGCTAGTATAGCACACCGAGAGTAATATGCTCAATCGGGATAGTATAACACACCGAGATATGATTCTCTTTAGAGAATGGTATAGCTTGTACGGGTACTTCGTGCATGCCTCACTGTTGGTACTTGGATATTCATGCTACTCTGCTGAGAGTTACAGTCAATCATCATGCCGCACCAACAATGAGAGTTCTGCTGAGAACAACACAGGAAATACAAGGCATTTATGCATTAACTAGTAATGCTGAGATTCACAGAATATTTGGGAATTATTGCTACATGCTCCATTCTAGGTGAATCAATAAAGCGAAGAAGTATTCATCACTTATCAAACAGCCTTATCCTCTGCAGGACTGCTGTAAAAAATATTGGTTTTACAACTTTAACCCTGAACTAAAATCCACCATCAACATTAAGTCTCATGCCTAGCACATGGTGGTTACACTATTGTGGGTAGGCATTAGATAGTGACATATACAGATAAAACTTATGATACAAAGTTAGATGTTACTAGGAGAGGCGAGTTGTCCTGTCCTTGGATCATGTCAAGTTCAAGGGGCATTCAGGCGAGCGTTCCCCTAGCATGATATCGGTCTTTCCTAATCGATGGACTGTTGTGCCTGCTTTGTTTGTGGGGCTATTGCGTCTGCTTGATTAAACGTGGGCTTGCTGTCCATTTTTCGGTTAAACGTGGGTCCACGATGTGCTACGTGCCTGCTTTGCTTGGGGCTGGCTGCGTCTGCTTCGACCAATATGGGGATGGTTGTGCCTGATCAAGTGGGACTCGCCGCGTGCCAACTTCGACCAGATACAAAAATCTTTTGCATCACCCAACACCAGACTTTCCCATTGACCAACACCAGCCTTGCTGATTTGACGAACCCCGACCTTGCTGGCGGACATCGCTGCATCGACGTCATGTTGTCTTGTTTCGTTCGAACACCGTCCTTGTCCCATACACCAACTTTGTTACTTCTTCCAACACCGTCCTTGCTGGTGTGACCAACACCGGTCTTGCTAACTAATACCGTCCTTGCTAACCATCATCGGTCTTGCTCGAACGTAGGACCCAGGCATACTTTCTTTGCCCAAGCGTGAACCTTGTATGTTCGAACGTGGTGTGGCTCTAGCTGTGTTCATGTCCTCTTAGGAGCATGCTTCACTTCTCCTATCGACTTCAAGGTTTGTCATGCTCCGCTAGGCCCTTATGAAGGATGGATGGATGAGACGTATGTTGAGCAATGAGTACATCAAAGATAACTTGACCAAAGCGCATATTATTGATGTAGCTTGTGTGTTGAAACGGCTCGAGAGTACGTTAAAGTGGCTTCTGGTGTGAACGTTGAGGTGGATCCTAGGGGGAGTGTTGAAGCAGGATTTTGAAGCGAACGTGGGTCCCGAAAAGAGCGTTGAGGAGGCTCTTGAATAGACCATCGAAGCGGCTTCTCCTGGAGGGAGCGTTGAAGCGGGTCCTGCTGAAGAGAGTGTTGAATAGCATTCTTCTGGAGAGAGATGAAACGCCTTCTTCTGGAGAGAGAGCACTGAAGCGGCTTATGCGTGAGGGAGCGAACGTCGGATCCCGGAGAGAGCGTTGAAGTGGATTATTCTTCAGTTAATTTTCCATTGAAAATTACGTGCTCCTTTATTGACCATCTCTCTTGTGTTGAAGAAGTCCTTGACTGACGGCGAAGGAATTTCATGCTGAGCCTCAGTCCCCAAGCATGATTTATATGGTTCTATCTTGTATGGTCAGTGATTTTTCCATAATAAAGATATCGCCATCTCTCCTCCATGACTCTATTACTTCTCCGTGAGAAAATAAAATATGCAGAAGTTCAGATTACCTATGTTCGTAGTGGTTGTTACTATGGTGAAGCTCGGGCACTGGTATCAACAAACGAACAGCGGTTCTTAGCTGCAGTTGTGATCAGAAGAGACTGGCTGGAAGAGGTATGGTGGCAACTTGCACGAACTTGGCACTCTTCATAAAATGGTAAAGATAAGCTGGAATTGATGGCTTTTTTGATGTTTCTTCATGGAATAGACAAGAGTGAGACAGTCCCCTGCCCGCGAGTATCCGGAGCTCTCGACTTGATAGATGTTGTCACACTTGGTTCACGAGGCCGTCTTTTCATCTGCTCTCTTGAGTATATCCTCGTCTTTGGACATCTTGGAATCATAATAGTAGCGTTCTTGCAGCTCTCTAAATTCACCATCTTTGAGATGGGCAATGGTAAGCAGTCCCCAGTCATACTCCTTTGGTAACGCAACTACGTATTCTTCAGGAGACAGATTCTGAAAGCGTCTCTCATTGACGTAGCTACCGTAAATCCAAATATGGAATATCTTGGATGTTGTTTCACTATTGTGGCAGTCGTTCATATGGTACTGGAGTATGGAGTTAGTGATTTTGGACGTGCAAGATGTTGTATCTCGATGGTCTTCCTCTTGATGCTTCAGCGAAACTTCTTACAGAAGGCTGAAGCTTGCACTGCCTGTTGGTGAGATATATGTTTCCACGAACATCATGAGGCTCTTTAAGACGGGAAGGCTTGTTCTTTCTAGCAGGGCAAGTGCTGTTGCAACCTGAGTGTTTAGAAACTTCACGGAGTTCAGAGGGTGTCTGAAAGCACAGGCTCTTCGACAAAGCACGATTGACAGGTACCATCCTATTGATGCACAATTACTCAACTTGTTGTTCAGTCACATTTGGATTCTGACCCTTCAGTTCCTGATTTCGGGACCTCTTGACATAATCATTGGGATGTTCACTGTTTCGCTGAAGCATTCCTCTTAAGTCTGACATAGTGATTCACCCAAGCTGCGGATTCTTTCTCGACATGATGATGCCTATATTCTTGAGGCTGCTCCCTTGAGGTGTTGGCTCCAGTAGATATGAAGATGTCTCGGGCTTGCTCTTCTTCCGGACTGAGATAATAGGCGAACCCTTTATGATGGAGATGACAATGTTCGTTGAATCTTCCGAAACGCTTCCTGCTGTAGTGCGGTCCAGACAAAACTTGCTCCTTTCTTTCCCATGAAGCTCTGGAGTTTCTTTACAGTTTGCGGAGGCGGCGTCATAAGGATAGATTGGGTATTGGATGGGTCCACTTTTATCCCCTCAGAATTCACCTGGAATCCCAGAAATTTGCCTAAAGAGACGCCGAAAGCGCATTTCAAACGATTCATTTTCAACTTGTATTCACGGCACTCGAACACTTGTCGTAAAACTCCAGTGTGAGCCTCCCGAGCTTTTGATTGGAGCACTATATCATCCACGTATTCTTCAACTTGCTTATGCATCATGTCGTGGAATATTGTCGTCGTAGCGCGTTGGTACGTTGCACCGACATTTTTAAACCAAATTGCATTACAATATAATAAAATTTTCGACAGAAGTTCGAAAAGATATCTTACTCGCGTCATTCTCATACATCCTTATCTGATTGTAGCTGCTATATACATCCATGAAGGAGAACATGCCGTGTCCACTGGTGGCATCTACTAACATGTCGATGTTAGTTAAAATAAAATCGTCTTTGGGGTAGCATTCGTTCAAGTCTCTAGAATCCGCGTAACACCTGATCTCGTGCCTGAATTGCCTCAGAGATTGTTTGACTGGATTGGATCGGAGATTGTATGAATTCCTACACAAGGTCGAGCTGATGGAGACATGCCTAGGAGATTCCTCATCTTAGTGATCTTCAATCGTGGAGTTGGTGCCGTCTTGAAGATGTCGTGAATCATACAACACCTCTTCTTGTGGCTCGTCGTTCTTGTAGCATTCAACTGGGCGGGGATACTGGGTATCGGACTCCCTCTTAGTGTGAATGTGGGTCGCTGCTTCACCGGATGAAGAAGAACGCCTTGTCAGCAAAAATGCATCGTGAGGATATGCAACTCGGTCCTCCTCCTTGACAGCGATGCAGAAATACAAACGACTTCTTTATTCAGCATAGTCTTCGGGCACTAATGATACATCGAAGGGACAATACTATTGTCATGAAGCCACGGTCTCTCCAGTATCATATGGTAGTCGAGATCCTTATCTATGACTTCAAATTTCACCTTTGACTGGACGGGCCCTACAGATAAATTCAGATTGACATACCCATACGTGTTGGTTTGGTTTCCTTCAAAGTCTATCATCGTGGTAGGCTGCCGTACGATCTTTTTCGGTCGAACATTGGTCTTCCTGAGTGTCTTGAGGGTAATCACATTCGAATACGCTCATCTGTCGATGAGGGATCTCTTGAATTCTGAATCCTTGATGCGTGTAGTAACGTGCAGGGCCCGGTTGTGACCTTCTTCCGCCATCATGTCTTCTTCTGTAAATGTAACATTATTCACAGACATATCCGGCATTTTGGAGGCTTCTGGGCTTAAAAGAGTTAACTGTACATCCAAGCTATCTGGTTGATTGCAGCAAACGTCTCCGCCCGCTGGTTTTTCGAGAGGTGTAAAATTTCGCACAAACTTTCCACTAGAGAAGCGACTTCTTGGTCCACCGGCCTCTGGTTCATGGTGAAACTGTTGATTTGAGAAGGATCGTTGCGAGGATCAGTCCCCAGTGTAGAAATCTCCGTGACAGGAGAACCGCTCATATCTGATGTCACCTTGATGAGGAGATCGAGTATATTGTTTATTGTCTCCTTGATCAGGTCCACGTTCCTTGCATGAATCTCCTGTAATCGTTCCAACTCTATTAATGTTGGGATCCTTCCATCCACGCCGCCAGACATACCGTTGCAAGGAGGAGAATCTTCGTTAGAAGAACTTCGACCGGAATTCCAAATTATTTGTTGAGTCCTAAGACCAACCATTTTGAAATCAACCAATGGGATTGGGTATTGAAGAAATGAAATTGGGAATTTGGAAAATGATATTGCAACTGAGATATTAATCTCCCACTGTGGTCGCCAATTGTTTATGGGTGAAAACTATTTCTGCCGGTTTTGATAATTTGAGGTGTGTGGATGAGAAATGAATCTAAACCCTAAACAAATGCACTGCACGGGAGTGCTTTTGATTCGAGAGATCAATCTATATAATTCTGGCCTAAACCAAGAAATGGCCGTTCCATACTTATTTCAGTCACAAAGTGAAGGAGATGGGGTTGATCTTAGGGAGGAAATCGAAGAAGGTGTTGAGATTGTGAATGTATAGGTTGTTTTATGACTTGTAACAGAAAGTTGAGCAGGCTTACGAATAATGCAAGCAGGCTCTAGGTGTTTGAATACGCTTCGTATTAACACTTGGTTTCTGTGTTGTGTTCTCTGTCTTGGAAATAGGGAGGATAACCGATTTATACAAGTTATTTGAGCCTCATTCACGTCTCTCGAGGGAAGGGGAGGAAATGGAGTGATGGAGTAGTGGAGTTGTGTGTTAGCGTCACATGATCAGTCTTGCCCACTTCTCCCATCATCACTAACCGTCCATGTCTTCCTGACACGTTCTTGTGATGGCGCTAGGGCTGTCAATGGACATCCGAAGTCCGAGATCCGTTTCCGAATATTAGACATCCTATAGGATTTATTCCGATTTGTCGGATTTCGGATTCCGGAACCGGACTAGTTTCCGGATTTTATCCCTTAACCCTATCGGAAACGGATGAGGCTGAATCCGGTAGGTTAATATCCGACATCCGATAAGCCCAGGGGTGTACTGGTAATTCCACCCCCAGGGTATATATCTATCGAGGAAGAAACCTAATTTCTTCACATCAAGGTTTTCGGCTTTTCACATTTTTCCTCCTCTACACAGACTGTGAGAAGTGAGAAGATTTAGTTCGATCGAGAGAGGGAGTGAGACTCGGTGAGAGATCGATTGGAAGCTAAAAAGTATATTCAAAACCAAGCAAATACTTATTTGCTACCGACGTCTCCAGATCCTTCTTCTCGAACTCGAAGAAAAATGAATAAGTTCCATTCTGCTACTTCTTTCCTTTAATTCTTTTAGGGATCAAACTTGTCCTCTTCCTAATACGGAGTATATATTTTCATTTTTCTTTCACTTCAGTCTATGAAATCATCTCTGCAACATTAATTAGATTATTATGTTCATTTGATTTAGTATTTAACATCAGTTGATATTGGGTCTTGAAGTAATGGTGATGAACAGCGTTGATTGGCTGGAGTTGATTGAAGCTGGTGGGGATCGAATTCAGTTAAGATGGGGATAATCTGAACTTACTGCAACCGAGATTCGGATGGGTCTTCACCTAATTCTGGTGTTGGCTAATGGTGGTTGTGTGGGCAGCGTTGCAGACGCGAATGGAGATGGAATAAAGCTCTGAATCAAGCTCTGAAAGTAGTTGAGACGGTGGGTTATTGCTCTGGAACGTGAATGAACGTGAGTGAGACGGTGGAATTTCACTCAGATTCCGGATTTTTCGGAAAAAATTTCCGAAAGTCCGATTGCTAATCCTATCGGAATCGGATTGAGTTTTTGGAATTCCGACGGATTTTATCGGATGTCGGATTTCCGGTAAACCTTAACCTAAACCTTATCGGTATACACAAAATCCGACGGATTTGTGTCCGTTGACAGCCCTAGATGGCGCGTTGCACGCTGCACGCTGTAAACCGCCAGACCAATACCCCAGTATGTGACATGATTGATGTCTTGAGTGTGTGGATCGTGGGACCCACAGAAAGTAGTATGTAATGCTTGGTTATATAACTAAGTTATTTAGGAAGTCGATACTTGTGGAGTATCGTGTGTATTCTATGCAGGTAATGCATCGAATGTATGAAGCATGTATGAAGCATCGCTGTTGAGTATCATGTCCAGCCTACTTCAAGTGATGGTTTGGAGGCTGCGCTAGCAAGCCCTCCCTTGGCCGATCACATGGTGTGATAGAGTGGCGGATGGTAATCATCATGACGCCTCATTGACCAATTAACTCCTGACTAGGGTTGTATAACCAAGCAGGTTAAATTGAACGGACGAGATGATCTTTGAGACGCTCATCTGCGACCGTTAGTGGAATTAGGTTTTATAAAGAAGTCCGCAAGCATCACTCTTCAGCTTGGTCGAATCCAATCTTGGGACACGATTTTGGCCAGGACGATCATGCATGCGTGTAAACGTCATGACGGTGTAGGCGCCCATACCTCATTGTCTCATGAAAGTGTGATCTGGGACAATCAATTCGTCCAGCGAAGTTGAGTGGTCGAGATCAATTTGCGACAGAAAAATGGTGCCGCAAAAGCCGCGCATCATGCCATCTTCGGGCGCGCGTTCCTAGATGACCAAGCTTGGTCAGTCTTGGCCGATTGGCTCGGCGTGTAGGTGGTAGGCTGATGTTCACGCCTATACCTGATTGTCCCATGAAAACATGATCTAAGCCACTCAATTTGTCTGGCGAAGTTGAGTGGTCGAGATTAGTTTCCAATTGGGAAGTGTGACCACGCTAGTTTGGGCGTGCAATTTGGGATAACCAGGCATGGTACTCCTTGGCCGATCAGGTGAGGAGATATATGGGCCCACGGTGTTCCTGTTGATGTGTATCGGACCTGCTTAGTCTAATCCTGGACCCTTCATTCGTGCAGGAGAATATGGACGCTCGTGATCGATACAAACCCTAATTTTAGGATTTTACTGGCCGTGCGTCATGGCTTGTTTGGGCGCACGAATTGTGACGGCCAACCATGGTTGGTTTTGACCGATTAGTCATGTGTGTAGGCGAGCCCACGGTGTTTGTGTTGACATGCTCTAGGCCCTTTGAATATACATCTACACCCTCCATCTATGCCTGCGAAGATGGATGGTTGAGACCATTTTGCGTCACATGTAATGTGCCGCAAACCCTAATTTAGGGTTTTCGTCCATACTGCTTTGGCTTGGACATTTTGGCAAGCTATGCCAACCTTTTAGGGAGGTTGACCGTGCGGGGTCCGCGTTGGTTCGGTAGTGAATATTCCAATACCTGCTTGGGGTCATGGATCTGAGCTAAGCTATCCAATCATGCTGGTGAAGTTGGATGGTCGTGATCGTTTCTGAGATTGACATGGACAGTCTAGATTCGAATATGCTCAATCGGGATAGTATAGCACACTGAGAGTAATATGCTCAATCGGGCTAGTATAGCACACCGAGAGTAATATGCTCAATCGGGCTAGTATAACATACCGAGAGATGATTCTCTTTAGAGAATGGTGTATCCTGTACGGGTATTTCGTGCATGCCTCACTGTTGGTACTTGGATATTCATGCTACTCTGCTGAGAGTAACAGTCAGTCATCATGCCGCACCAACAATGAGAGTTCTGCTGAGAACAACACATGAAATACAAGGCATTTATGCATTAACTAGTAATGCTGAGATTCACAGAATATTTGGGGATTGTTGCTACATGCTCCATTCTAGGTGAATCAATAAAGCGAAGAAGTATTCATCACTTATCAAATAGCCTTATCCTCTGCAGGACTGCTGTACAAAATATTGGTTTTACAACTTTAGCCTTGAACTAAAATCCACCATCAACAAGACAGAAGACGAGTTTGTGGTTTTCTCAAACTTCACGAGTTTGAGATATAAATAATAAAAATAAGAATATATTCCAAAGTCATTAAAATAACACAATTTAGATTAACCGCAGGATTGTAGCTTATATCAACGGTACACAAATTACACTCAATTACTAAAAGTTAATTTATAAATGAAGCAACAAAAATCCTACCGTGCAACGTATATTTACGTTGCTCAATATATAATGCTTATATACGTTTCAAATCAAAATATTTTGGCGTTGCAAAAACCAGGATATGGTACCGTTGATCATCAATATAGTTACGGTCTAGATCATCCATGCCCACAAATGTTATCTGGATCAAATAACTGATACCCACAACCCATAATGAATATCAAAATCCTGAAAATTAACACTTTTCTCGTCTCTTTCTTTTCATGTATCATACAGAAAGTGACAATCTGAGATCGATTAAAACACCGTCTTTCCAAGTAATTTTTTGGAACATGCATTAGTTATCACGGAGATCTATGATTAATCTATGTTTTATGGATCAAGAGTTTTTAATATCTTGATTTGATAGAGACTATCAAAATCATCTAATCTTTAGGATCCCTAATTTTTAAAATTTACATCCAAAGTTTTATATGACCAAAGCTCGTAAAGCTTCTTAATTCAATTCTATTCCACCAACAATACCAAAATTCTCACTTTGACGATTAATCCACCGACATATTCTTAATTGTTAAGCTTGGATCAAAAACATCAATCCCTAATTTTATTACCACCATATCGATCCTACTCAAGTTATGATTGCCAAATATTTCTTCTCCATTTGTTATAAATTGGTTCATCCTATTCACCAGAAACCTAAGAGTGAGAAGAGATCAAAAAAAAAAAAATGAAGTGGAAAGGAAAAACAATCGAACAAAAATAAAAAGAAATATCTTATGTAATTCATCATATTCGCGGGTATAACCCGGATTAGTCATGTTAATCTGAATGATATCAACCATCCATTTATTTTCAATCAATGGCTGAAGAAGCACTGTCAAACCTTGTTAAAACGAGGCCTGTCACCGGATCCTTCCTCAAAATATATAAATTATTATCATTTTCCACATTTTTCTTTTTTTTTATCATTTTGTTTTTTGCACAGTTAACACTGATCATGAACATAGTTGGTTAATTCCTCCATTATGTATATATTATTATTAGAGCACTGCTCGGCCGAACTCTCAAGTTTTGCTATCTCAAGATTGTTGTCAGCGTCAGTTGCACAAAACTATATCTTGATTTTTAGTCTGCTGAAGTCAAGTCTCGGACTAGGATCATAGTCTGGTAGTTTAGTATCAGACATCACTGATGAATAACCCTTGAAGATTGAATACTAAAGAAAAAACGAAGACATTTGCGAAAACTTCATCAATAAAGAGGTATGTTAATTTATCCTATTTACACAAGGCATTTACCATTCTATCTTATGAGACTATGTCGTATGATTTTAGTAAATTAAATATTACAAAGAAGAAATTTCGAGTCAAGCTTGTCTTAATAATTAAATCTCTCGAAAGCAATGGATGTTCTTAGATCCTTAACAATCTTTGTTAAGAACAAATTATTGTTCATAAACTATTTTTTTTTCAAGTTGACTATTTGAAAATTACCCGAACAATGATGTTTATTTTCTATGGCTATTGGGAATGTTTCAAATCATTTAAAGAAAGTTTTCATAACAATATGAACTCCACGAACGATATATGCGTACCTCGTTTATCTGAGTTTGGGAGTTGGGGTGGTATGCATACCCATGGGATATGAGTTTGCGAACTAGCCAAGATACACATACCCGGTACACATACCCTTGGAGCCTGAGTTTGTGGACTGTCCATAGGTACGCATACCCGATATGTATACCTATCTAGTTCTGATTTTAGCATAACTTTCATAAAAACTTCTAATACAAATTTGTTTAAAGTCTCTTGAGCTTATGGATCAAATTATTGAGTGTTATTGATCACCACTTATGCTTGTCAGTTCAATAGGCATACTTTCCAACATGAACCATCATTGTGCATGGTTCCATAATATACTAGACCAAAGTGCATATTCTTCAATGTAATTTTCAAGGCAGACTTCTTACATGTTTACATGGATTACTAATAATAATTTCATCTAAACTGAGAAAGTGTTTGCTGGAATTCCAAGAAACCTTATATTGAATTCAAAGCTACCTCAGAGCCTTGAAAATCTATAAATAGAGAGACTCATGTAACATGATTTCTCAATCTCTGATACTCTTTTGTCCTAGTTTCTTGCTAGAGTCGTTCTTTATAACCTAGGTTTCCTCTGTGAAACATAGGATTTTGAAGACTTTACCTAGGGATTCATGAAGCCCGATCTGACTATCTTTTATATGATAGTTTGTGTATCCGGATCTTGTTCTTATTATTGATGTTTAAGGTTCTAGCATATGGTTGAGATGCGTCTCCTTTTGCATCTTTCAGGAGAAATAAGAATCCCATACCACCGTCATGGTCTTAAGTATTCAATAATGAAGACTATTGTACAGTCAAAATCTTCGTTAATGTTACATCATACCAACAATAAAGTAAAACAAAATGCAAGTTGATAATGAAGTAAACTTAGAAATAGTCAACATTATATTGTCTAAAGATGGAAGTAATAGCTTCATCTCTTACTACATAATATTGTCAAAAATAACTTAAATCACCCAACAACAACAAGGAAATGAATCACACCAGATTCTTACTAAAAATAATAGGTTCATCACTTAGTACATAATTTTGTCCAAAATAACTTGGAATACACAACAACAAAGAAGGAAATCACATCAGAGAGACATTAAAAGGGGTCAATCTCATTGATGTCATCATATTCTTCCACTCCTTCAGTTTTAGCATCATCAACTTATTTCACTCCTTCTTCGGTTACATCGCCATCAACTCCTCCTTTTTTTCTCATTAAAATTTTCTTTTAAAAGCTCAGGTGGACCCATGTAGTCACCCTTTCCATTATAATAGGAGTTTATTCCTGAAAATTCTGATTCACTGAAAAACAGTCTCCAATTAATATAGTCTTCCTATGATTCAATATAGTTGAGGGGATCCAGATCAATGTTCAAAGGATTGTCATCATTTTTCAACCAACATACGAAATTCTGATCCTTCGCTTCAGCATTTACTTCTCCAGTTATTTTGAAAGGAGAGTAGCCTTTTCCTTTCCTTTCATATTATGTCGGAGCCTAAATAATAAAAATTTAACTACGGATAATAAAAATGTGAAACATGAGATACAGAGAAATGTTCGGTTAGGGGAAAAAGTATAGTTCGACGAACCCCGTATATTGTTTATAAATTAGAGTTTCGGTTAGGATAACAAAATTTCTAGTTTTTTGAACCCTCAATATTGTTTACAACTAAATCATGTTAATCTTAAAGTTGAATGGAGAGGTATATGGAAGCTTAATATTATTCCAAGAGTTAAGACCTTCCTTTGGAAAACTTTGAGTGGCTGCCTTCCAGTTAGAGATATTCTTGGTAAACACATTCCAATAGATATAGTTTTCCCTCTCTGTAATCGTAATAATAGAGAATATGTTGATCATTTATTCACTGAATGTGTTTTCTCTGAAGCTATTTGGAGGGGTTTGTCCCTTACCAGCTTTTTCTATGGAGCTTCAAACCTAAACTTCACTAACTGGTGTTTGTCCTGGCTACAAGACGTTAAAAACAGGGATTGTATTGCTTATATCCTTTGGTATATTTGGAAATATCGATGTAGATTTGTTTTTGATAAGTTAAAATCTAACCCAAAAGATTTGATTAAGTTTATTAACAGGGATATTCATAACTATATTAAACCTAGCAGTTTCAACTCTGTTGGGAATGATATTCATGTAATTAGTTGTGATACTTATCATCCTTGCTGTAATTGTAATCATAATCAACACAATGTGCATGATGCTTCTTTTATTCTCTTTGATGCGGCCTTCCATAATAAGACTGGAAAATTCGTTTATGGTATTATTAAAATGAATAACTCTGGTTTTATTGCAGATTTCGCAGGAGGCACAGGTTGGTGCTCCAGCCCAGAAGAAGCTGAATCAAAAGCTTTCCGAGAAGCAATCAGATGGTCACGGAATTGCGGAAATGAAAGACTAATCTTCCTCAATGATAACAAAAACGTTATAAGTAGCATGAAGGACAAGAAAATTTTTGCTGTTAATTGGAGATCAAAGGCTATTCTACTTCAAGCTTTTCATCACAATCAATTTCTTGCTAGTTCTTCCTTCAGTTATATTAGGCGGAAATGTAATAATTATGCGGATTCATTAGCAAAGTATTTAATTAAGTTCTCAGATATTAGCTTAGATTCTAGATATTGGGATATATCTAGAAAAGTTGCCTGGCTAAAAAAGCTTTGTAACCAAAACATTGTTATCTCATGTTCTTAGTTTTATAAAAGGTTCCCTTTATCAATAAAAATATTGTTTACAACTTAGAGGTTCGCTTAGGAGAACAATTTTTCTAGTTAGCGAACCCATTATATTGTATACAACTTCGAGGTTCGGTTAGCAGGTATGATCAATCGACTTAGCCGAACAACGTATAATGCTTAAATATTATTTGAATTCCCAAATTCATTGTATCTCTTCCACAACATTTAATACGGCTCATTTTCTGGCGAGATTAATTTCCGAAGAACGATTACGAAAGAGGAAAGAAGTAGAGAAGAAGAGGAAAAACTCGGCCGGAATAATTTTGAGTTTTGTTTGATTAGGTTAGGTTAAGTAAAGTTATAAAGGGTATAAGTTAGTTTTTTTATTTTTATTTTACACTTTTCTAGGTAAAGTTAGATTGGGTTATTGGTTAAGTAAATGGTAATTAAGTTAGTCATTCCCATATATTGGGGTAGGTAGAATAATCATTCAGGTAGGGATGAGCATGAGCCGGTATGGACTGGTTTTCACTTCATCCGCATCCAACCCAACTCATTATGTATTTCAAATTTGTCATCTATATCCAATCCATCATCCAACAGATATGCATCCAATAGATACACGGATGGATGGATTGGATCATGATAATCCAATGGATTTGTTTCATAATTAAATTTATAATAAAGAATATATAAAGGCAACAGAAATAATTTCATCAATCCGTAGAACGGATAATTAGCCAATATATGCTTCAACATCACAACACCATGTTAATGTTTTATCACAAACACAAAATATCACCATGACCAAGACAAAACATTGCACATGGACATAATTAAGACAATTTAATTTTACCATTCGTGAAACCAAAACATACTAATATGCAAAGACGTAAACATATTTGAAAGATACTTCACACGAAAACCCAAATTTATAATTTAACGAGTATGGATCTCCAACGGTTTTTCAAAATTGCACCCGGACCCAATCTGTAGTCCATTAGAATTCGAAAATTCATCCACATCCAACCCATTAGCGAACAGTCCGAGAACCCACCCGCAAAAATACGATTGGTCCAGGTCGAATCCATGGTTTCCGAACAAAATGCTCACCCCTACATTTAAGAGTCCCCTCAAAATGTCGTGGTTGCCCGCCCTCTTTACTTGGCTGAGTCAACACGAGCATGGCGTTTCTGAAAAGATCTGTTTACAAGTTTTATTTATTGGCAGAAAAGTCTGCAATGTATTGTTGGATTTCTTTGTCGAAATGACATAGAAATTGTATAACTGAATAAACCCCGTTGAAACTTATGTACAACTTAGGATTCGTTTGATTTTGATGCCCGTCAACTCTTTCCCTGGTGAATTTGGTGAGGGTTAAGAGTGAGCGTTATATGACATAGACCATGTCTTGCGACAACTGCTATACTGGAACAGCTCTTACAAGGAAAATCTAACTTCATTCAATCAGTTCACATACCATCAACCAAAAAACACTTACAGAGTGCACCGAGGAACATAAATACATGGCAGGGCCGGCAACACGCCTTTATGATGACATATATACTTTTTCTGGGTCTCCTACAAAGATGACTAATGATGTTCACCTCATCGTGCAGATTGAGGAAACGACTAGATTTAAAACATCAAAACCCGTCAAAAGGCTTATTGAAAATCAAGACATGCGTAATGTTTGCAAAAAGTTGAACTCTAGTCCTGTAAATCTGAAAATGAGAGGAACTAGAAGGTGATAGGAGCTCCAAATGCAACACCTGACACCACAGACAGTAATTCCAATTCTTGCCACAACCCAAAAAATCTTCCTTTTCTTAAACCTCTTTTTCTCGTTACCAGATGAGGAGGACGACGGTAACTCAGAAGACAGCCTACCAGCACTTTCTTGTAACAAGG